>CM056501.1:12782144-12969976 GCA_029783415.1 Anisodus acutangulus
TTTTGGTGATCAAATCCCAATACCTATTTAATTAGGGGAGAGTACTAAATATAGAAAACTGTCATTCTTTTTGGGACAGACTAAAATGGAAAGGGTGTCACATAAATTGGGACAGAAGGAGTATTTAGAAAATTCAATAACCTTACAATGTTTTGTTTTGCAAACTCACACATAATGACGATATGATTTGATATTGACGCTTGTCCTTCAGTTCTGCCTTCTGTGTAACTTCACTCTAGTTAGGGCATTTGTTAGGTTGAGAACTGAATAGGGATTTGACTACAATCATTTTTTTTTGGATAAGAATTCGATTGCAATCAGCTGGTCTCTGTGAAATCATTATTGGTAGGATATCATTCTGCTCTGTAACTGATGTACTAGAGAATTCTTTTTAATAATTGTGGTGTCCGGGTTAGCTTGCTTGGACAAATAGGGAAGAAAGCACCTAGTGTTTTTGTCTCAGCTAGGATTTGACCCTAAGACTTCATAGAGAGTACTGTGTTATGGTAATATTATCTAGTGCACTGGTCAAGTAAACAAAACCATTTTTCTTTGACAGCTGTACTTGCGAGTTGTCTGTAGACTAGGACTAGGAGTCTCTAAAAAGTTACCAGTCTTTGTAGTAATGAAGCTAATCTGGCTCCCACTTCCTTCCCGGGTTGGGTTTCAGAGGGGGGCTCTTATCTTCATAGCTACTCGCTCCGTCCCAAAATACTTTGTCATGTTTTTCTTTTTAAAAGTCAATTTGGCTAAATTTCAAAGTTAAATTAAATTATATTAATTCAATATTTTAAAATTAAAATTTAGAAATTCGGAAACTATACGTAAAAGTACTATAAGTTGCAATTCTTCTCATATTAATATGATAAAAAAATATAGCTCAAGATATTGGTCAAAGTTCATATAGTTTGACTCTTGAAAAACATAATGTGACAAGTATTTTGGGACAGAGGGAGTATTTCATTTGAGTCATCTGAAGTATTTACGCGGTCCTTTATCTGTTCCTATGGCTTAATTTTGAGTGGTTTTTCTTTCTTATCAACTTCTCTGATTTTGGGTTATAACCATCTGAAAATTATTGTTAGAGGGGGATATTATAAATTCTGTTGCAGTTCTGCTAATGTTGTCGTGTAAACAATGTTGTCATTTATGTTGATACTGCTTTAGGAAGATGACGAGTATACTATTGAGGAAGATGAGGCTGTTATAACTAAAGAAGAAAGGGAAGAAGAGTTAGCTGCTTTACAAAATGAAATGGATCTACCTCTTGAAGAGCTTCTTAAGCGTTATGCAGTTGTGGAAGGTACTATATGGCTGATTTGAGTTATTGTAGAGTATTTCACATTCATGCCTCTTCCTGCCTCTATTCAACAAGTTCCTGTATCATCTGACAGTCGTGAAGAAAATGAATTATCTCAAGTCTCTTCGTTTTTTCGAACAATCACATGATTTTGGGGAAGTATCATCTAAAGTATGTGTTTGATTTAGTTTAACCATTGTGAATTTTCAGCTAGCAGAGATTGTAGCCCCGAGAAGAGTGGTGCAGATCTTACAGTTTGTTCTGGCAAGGGCGGCGATAAATGTGAGTAGCAGTCAGCCTCTGTGTATTTCTAATTGTAAAGTCAAGGAATTCTCCTTGAATTCAAGCAATCATGTTGTACAGGTAGAGACGTTGGTGCTGCTACTGAGACCGACAAAGGCTGCTCACCTGCAATTTCTGGTCGTCGTTCTGTAAGTTGTATGTGTTTATGGTTACTGCTTTCACTACTATAACTAGGTAAGTGGTCCGGTGATATATATGTTTTTTGGTACATGCAGGTTGAAAGTAATGGCGTCTTATCAGTTCAAAATAATCATTATTCTGACCTAGGGATAGACGAGCTAAGAAGTCCTCCAAAGAAGTATCAGGAGTTGGACAAAGTTAATTTGTTAGGTGACTTTAATGATGAACAGGTGAAGATGCTCATCTTACAACTTTCTTTTAATTGAAACCACTTATTATCAAAATCGCAGGGGTGGTTTAGACTTTATAGATAATTTTTTCTTTAGCTAACATCCAAGAAAACTTGGTTCAATTGAATTTACAGCTTGCATTAATCATCATTAGAAAAATTATGCCTTGCATAATGGATATTTGCATATGTTTGTTTTTGGAATTTTAACTGATGCATGACCATCAAGTATGATTTACTGCTTTGTCATAGAGGAGCTGCACTTCTGTGGTCCTCTTTCAATGCAGGCCCAGTAGATAACATTTGATTTTTGAAGATCAAGATTTTGGTGGAAAATTCGAGTGCTATCATTTGTGAAGAAAAAATCAAAATTTTCATCTCGCATTTTCATGGAATGAAGTGTGTTTTCTATCAGAAGTGGTTCCTTGGTTCCTATGCCTCACGATGAGTATCTTCAGTATTTCGTACCTTCCTCTGAATTTCCTCCATTTTATGTAGGATGATGATGATTATATCCTTGCTGTTGGTGAAGATAAAGGGTGCAATATGGTGAGGCAATGATTGCTACATTATTCAGTTGGTTACAGAGTGTCAACCTGTCTGAGGAAAACTCATCATTTTTACAGTTTGTTTTGTTGTGTTCTCTATTTCCAAGATGAATTTGAAGTAATAGCATCTGTTGCGTAATCTAGTCTTCGAGGTTGATCATAAAATTAATTACTTTGCATGGTATTGGTAGGATGATGAAACAACTTTGTTAGAGGAGGAGGAGTTGGCAAAGGCAGAGGCAAATGATACTGCAGATGAGGTAACAGCTCAGTCTTTTGACCTTATCCGAAATTCTGATGCATTCTGTTATACATAGACCCGATCCACAGTTTTCCCCTCCCCTAATGTATAATAGTTTCAAAATGGTTGAACATTACATTTGCTGTCGCAATGAGGTAATTTCTCAATTTTCAGATTGCACTGTTGCAAAAGGAGAGCGAACTTCCTTTAGATGAGCTCCTTGCTAGGTATAAAGAGGTATGTGGTGCTCTGCTCTTCTATGTGACTTGATGTTACATTTAATTCTTACCACTGTCATGTTTCTCTTCTTAGGATTTTGATACTGATGAAAATATGGGGGATGATTCTGAATCATATGCGTCTGCTTCTGAGGATCTTCTGGAATCACCAGCACACAATGAATCTAAACCCAGTCGAATAAATGATGGATCGTGTGATGTACTGCCAACTACTTTTGCTGAGAAGGAAGAAAAGGAAGTTGAAAGTGTGGATAAATCAGGGGAAGAGAGGCAGAGTGAGGATAAAATTGCTGATGCAGCGGCTGCTGCCAGATCAGCACAACCAACGGGTAGCACCTTTTCAACAACCAAAGTGCGGACTAAGTTCCCCTTCATTCTAAAATTTCCCCTTCGTGAGTATCAACATATTGGTTTGAACTGGCTTGTAACCATGTATGAGAAGAAACTTAATGGAATTCTAGCAGATGAAATGGGTTTGGGGAAGACTATCATGACAATTGCTCTTCTTGCTCACCTAGCATGTGAAAAAGGAATATGGGGCCCTCATCTTATTGTTGTTCCAACTAGTGTCATGCTAAACTGGGAGACTGAGTTTCTTAGATGGTGTCCTGCTTTCAAAATCTTGACATACTTTGGCAGTGCAAAAGAGCGAAAGATTAAAAGGCAAGGCTGGTTGAAGCCAAACTCGTTTCATATATGTATCACAACTTACAGACTCGTTATACAAGACTCCAAAGTTTTCAAGCGTAAGAAGTGGAAATACCTGATTCTAGATGAGGCTCATCTAATAAAGAATTGGAAATCGCAAAGATGGCAGACGCTTCTCAATTTTAACTCAAAACGGCGTATTCTTTTGACTGGTACGCCATTGCAGAATGATCTCATGGAGCTGTGGTCTCTAATGCATTTCTTGATGCCGCATATTTTTCAATCTCATCAAGAATTCAAGGATTGGTTCTGTAATCCTATTTCTGGAATGGTTGAGGGACAAGAAAAGGTTAATAAGGAAGTTGTTGATCGCTTGCATAATGTCCTTCGTCCCTTTATTCTCCGCCGTTTGAAAAGGGATGTGGAGAAGCAGCTTCCTTCAAAACATGAGCATGTAATTTATTGTAAGCTCTCGAGGAGGCAGCGGAACTTGTATGAAGACTTTATTGCTAGTTCGGAGACACAAGCCACTCTAGCTAGTTCAAATTTTTTTGGGATGATAAGTGTTATAATGCAACTTCGCAAAGTGTGCAATCATCCTGACTTATTTGAAGGACGTCCAATAGTGAGCTCCTTTGATATGAGTGGTATTGATATGCACTTGAGCTCTTCCATTTGCTCGATGCTTTCGCCTGGTGTTTCAACTGTCAACCTTGAGGCTTTGGGCTTGTTGTTTACACATCTTGATTTTTCAATGACGTCTTGGGAGAGTACTGATGTTCAATCCATTGCTACCCCATCAAGCTTGATTGAGGGTCGTGTGTCTCTGATTCATGGTGAAGAAACTTCACAAGGACTTAAACGGCATAAGAAGTTTCATGGAACAAACATATTTGAAGAGATCCAAAAGGTACTTGCTGAGGAGAGACTGAGAGAAGCAAAAGAGAGAGCAGCATCTATTGCATGGTGGAATTCCATAAAGTGTAAGCAGAAACCTGTATATTCTACAAGTCTTCGGGAGATTGTTTCTGTGAAACATCCAGTCAATGCCATTTACTGTCAAAAGAGTAATCCCTTGTCGTTCTTGTACTCCGCTAGCCTTGCGGAATCAATACTGTCACCAGTTGAGAGATTCCAACAAATGGTTGATCAGGTTGAGACTTTCATGTTTGCAATCCCTGCTGCACGTTCCTCAGCACCTGCTTGCTGGTGCAGTAAACCAGGAACTTCCGTATTTTTCAGTCCAACCTTTAAGGAGACATGTTCTGAAGTTCTATCTCCTCTTCTGACCCCTTTTCGTCCAGCGACTGTTAGAAGGCAAGTCTACTTTCCAGATAGGCGGCTTATTCAATTTGACTGTGGAAAGCTGCAGGAGCTTGCAGGTTTGTTGAGGCGATTAAAATCAGAAGGTCACCGTGCATTAATTTTCACCCAAATGACAAAGATGCTGGATGTTTTAGAAGCGTTCATTAATTTGTATGGTTACACTTACATGCGTCTGGATGGTTCTACTCCTCCAGAAGAGAGACAAACTTCGATGCAGCGTTTCAACACGAATCCAAAGATTTTCCTTTTTATTTTATCAACCCGTAGTGGTGGAGTTGGCATCAACTTGGTGGGTGCAGACACAGTCATCTTTTATGACAGTGACTGGAACCCAGCTATGGATCAACAAGCTCAAGATCGTTGTCATAGAATAGGCCAGACACGTGAAGTACACATTTACAGATTGATAAGTGAGAGAACCATTGAAGAGAATATTTTGAAAAAGGCAAACCAGAAGCGTGCTCTGGATAATTTGGTTATACAGAGTGGAAGTTACAACACTGAATTCTTCAAGAAACTGGATCCAATGGAATTGTTCTCGGGCTATAGAACAGTTTCCTTAAAGAATATTGAAGTTGAGAAGAATAGCAATGTCACTGAGGTTCAGCTTTCTAATGCTGACGTGGAGGCTGCTCTGCAAAATGTAGAAGATGAGGCAGATTACATGGCTCTGAAGAAAGTTGAAGAGGAAGAGGCAGTAGACAATCAGGAATTCACTGAAGAAGCAATTGTCAGGTTAGAAGATGATGAACTTGGTAATGATGATGAGACAAAGGCTGATGAGCTTGCTGATCATGAAGCTCTAGTTACAACATCAAGTAAAGAAGTTGTGGCAATGTCAAATGTTAGCAATCCATTAAAAGAACAAGCTATTACTTTTGCTGGTAAAGAAGATGACATTGACATGCTGGCTGATGTCAAACAGATGGCAGCAGCAGCAGCAGCTGCAGGACAAGCTATCTTGTCTTTCGAGAGTCAGTTACGTCCAATCGATCGGTATGCTGTACGGTTTCTGGAGTTATGGGACCCTATCATAGACAAGACAACTATTGAGTCACAAGGTCATTTTGAAGAAACTGAATGGGAATTGGATAGAATCGAGAAGTTGAAGGAAGATATGGAAGCAAAGATTGATGATGATGAAGAGCCTTTAGTTTATGAGAGTAAGCTTTCTTAACCCTTCATAACTTTTCGTCTTTGTATTTATTTCTAGTAAATATTTGACCCTATCTGTATAAGAAGATTTTCACACAGAAATAGTTCATAGCTTCACTCACATGAGAGGAATTAAGGGTTGTCTCAACAAGATTTGGGGCCTAAAGCCAAACTTCATAGAGAGACCCTAATTTTTTAAAGGAATGATCGTCATATATTTTTATTTAAATTCTTTTTTTTCTAGTTTTTTTTAGATGTGAAGTCATTAGTTACTGTTTTATAATCCATTTGTTCTAACAAATTCTTTTCAATTGATAAAATAGTTAATCGATTCGATATAGCTTGAGACGTTGTTGATCTTAGTAAGATTTTATCAATTTTAATTTCGAAAAACTTCTTTCGGCTGAGGCAACAATTATAGGAATTGTTAACATTATTATATAAGTAATATATGTATTTGAAAAGAATCAAGTCTTTTTATCTTTAACTTGTAAGCCATAGTAAGTTGCCTTTGAGAAACTCTTCAATATTGAGAACAAGAATAGTAAAAGGGAGAGTGAAAAAGATAAATATAGGAATAATACCGTGGGCCCATATAAGTTGTTACTTATTAGGAGATAACTTAGACAATAAAATAGGTATCCAATAAGGAAACAATTCCCTAAGAATTATTCCATTTCCCAATTATTACAAGGGTTCCATATTAAAATGTAAAAAGCTATTGTATTTTCTCTCCACAAAAATTTCTTCAAATTTAACCGTACACACTTTTTTTAATTATATAATACATCTTTTAGAAAAAAATGGACCCCCCAAAAAGTTGGGGCCCCAAGCCATTGCTTCATTGGCCTTATAGTTGGGCCTCCCCTGGAGGAATTATAATCAAATTTGGCCTTAGACGTGGGTCTTTAATTGGATTGATATTGAGATTGTGAAAATGTTTACAAAATATGATCTTAGATATTTAAGGCTGCAAACATTTTTAATTTGCTGAATTAATTCTTTTAAAATGAATTCCATTCCCATTAATGTTAGGATGGGATGCTGATTTTGCAACTGAGGTATACAGACAACAGGTTGAGACTTTGGCTCAGCATCAGGTTAGCACTTTTGTGATACTTTGGGTCATTGTCACCCTTCTTTTCCTTTTATCCTTTATAAAAGCTAGAGGAGAGGGAAGTTAATATAACTAAAGAAGGGATAAAGGATAAACAAAACTGGATGTAGGTTTCGTAGAATAACTAACCTTATATTGTGGCAGTTGATGGAGGAACTGGAAGCTGAAGCTAGAGAGAAAGAGCTAGCGGAATATGAGAACTCCATGGGGTAAGTGATTGCTGTAATAATAAGAACTGTTTCCTTTCTTTCTTTCATGTCTTTTCTTTTGTTTCTTTCTGAGATGATTAAGAGTCTTGCATTTCTTTCTTCTATTATGAAGAGTTCACTATTCCTGATTTTTTATTTTGGAGTCTTGATTGTCTATTATCTCACTTGACTTTATCTATGTTCTAGCTCCTTGCTGTTGGATGTCATTTGTGCTTCCATGAACCCAATTTGTACTGCTAGTAGTTAGGCCGTACATATTAAGATTAACTCATTTTTTCTTCCATCCTCGTGCAATACACGTGTTGCTTTTATTCAATGGATCATTGTGGTTTGAAGAAATGCACTTTAAATGAGTATTTTCTACTTACAGGAGATTGGTTATTGTATTAAAAGGGTTGTTTTTGTATATGGTTTTGGACAATTCTCAACTTACTAGTTAGCTTGTGTGATTGGGTTAGTCCTGAAGTACCAAAGCCAGATCGATTCTTATTCTTGATTTATACAATATTGATCCCCCATGTTATACTATCGATGCACCAGATGTCCTGTCCTGGGCTTGTGGGTGATAAAGTTTCCCGCATTGGTGGAGGAAATGTGTCGTTCTCTCCTTATATTGTCTGGGCAATCCGCTGGTTAGTTTTTGGTGTTGAGTTAGGCCCAAAATTCATCTTTTTTGCAGTACGGGCCATGCAGGGGACTAAATCAAAATCTTAGAATAATTACCTACTGGGCAAATGTGTAGTCCAAAGGTTTGAGGGTGACATCCAAGAAGTACCCACTTGCAATGATGTTAGAAAATGGATATGTAACAAATAGAAAGTACCAGCTGGGATGGAAGTCTTTGAAACAGCAGGTATTCAATTCTTGTTCGAGTTCCCTTCGAGAACCGAGGCTGAACGCATAATGGTGGGGGAATGAAAATGGCGAAATGACATACTGAAGCTCAAATGGTGGTAACCGACTGTCGGGTGTATGCTAGAAGCGTCAAGGGTGGATATTGGTTTGTCTCCTTGGTCTTCCATTGCATTTATGGTCCCAAAGTATTTTTGAAGAAGCTGGTAATGGACTTGGTAGGTGGCTTGAAACGTATGAGGTAACTAGTCTAAGAAATCACCTTCAATGGACGAAAATTAAAGTGAAAGGACCCCAGAAAAGATCCCCAGATCCATAGACATACATGAAGCTGAAGGAATTATCTTTACCATACCCATTTGGATGGTAACACAACTGTCAGAACAGAGAACAAGTTAAAGGACCATGAAGAGAACAACAATCAAGAACTCCAGTAGATTCTGACATTGACTATGGAGATGATGCCGGAAAGAGGATGTCGAAGAAGAACATTAAAACTGGGGAACGTGAGTTTTACCCATTAGTTATTGACTCGGATGAGATGAGACCAAGCATATGGGTCTTCGTGTTCTAAAGAGCTGCAATTACCCGACCGAGATGTATTTCAAGCCCAATACTGATAATTTTAATTTGGACCCAGATCCAATTATTTGGGTAGAGAACACCAACGCCGCTTAAGAAACTGATTCACTGATGCAATTAGCCCCATTGTCATCGAAGTCGTACCAAATAGCAAGGTCAATAAATATGAGTCAACGGTTGCTCTTTCTGTGATGCCAGAAGATGATTCTCAAGACGATCATCTGATTTATTCCATAGTCATGAAGAGGATGCAATGACAATCATCTGCTCGATGAATCAAAGGAAGGAAGTTGCAATTACAGAGGAAAAGTAGATGAAAAACCAATTTCAATATAGGATTTTGATTAGATTTATACAGGACAAATTCCCTACCTTATTCAATTGCTCAAAAAAAAGAAGAGAATGATACTGTGGCAGATTTTCACTCAAATTCTGGTTGGCAGCTAGAGTTTAGAAGGAATTTAAATGATTGAGAGGTAGAAGAATTTTGTCAGTTGCTGCAACAAATAGAATCAGTTCATATTGATCACTGTATAGTGGATTCCCTAATCTGGATAGCAAGCAAGGACATAAAATCTCAGTTAGGAATTGTTACAGTCTGTTAACAAAGCAGTCAGGTTCAACAGTACCATTTTCAAAAAAAAAACAAACAAATCAGTCAGGTCAAGAGGATGCTTCTTTGCCATGGAAGATGTTATGGAAGACTAAGGCTCCTATTAAAGTAGCATGTGGGCATGTTTGACACAATAATCTGCAAAAAAGGGTCTTGTATTATGTAATAGATGCTACCTGTGTCAAGATGATCTAGAAACAGTGGAGCACCTGTTTATCCATTGCAGAGTTGCCAAACAGTGCCGGGAGTTATTTCTAAGTATCTGTGGTATTACATGGGTTATGCCTCAGAATGTGAGGCGCTTATTATAAAGTTGGCAACAACAGGCAACTCGTAAGCAGATATGGAGGACTATTCCATTGTGCATTTTCTGGACAATACAGCTGGAAAGGAACAATGCCTGTATTGAAGGACATAGATCTCCTATTTCTAGACTAAAAGATAGTTGTTTGAATTTGTTCTTCTGGTGTAGAAGTAGTTCAATAGGCAGTCTGAACCAACTAATGGATTTCCTAGATATGTTAGGAAGGAAAGTCTAGTAGTTTGTTTTTCTTTCTGGTGCTGATAGAATCTGTGATGAAGAAGAAATAAGAAAGAAACTATACTGGTTAGATCAAGTGCAATGATCTTAAACACTGCATCAACCAATAACTGTCCGTATGGAGTGGACAAATCTCCAGATACAAAGATAATATTAATTTCTTCAAGAAATGTTGGAACTGAGGATTTGATTCTTTTGCTGCCAAGTGCCAACTTGTGAAAAGTTGCACGGCTTATTTTAAAATTTCATGAAGTTGGAAGAACATATGAAATTCTCCTAAAATAATGTCAATGTGATTAAGTAGATTACTGATGGTCCTTATTTGTTCTTTTGAAAATGAATTGATGGTCCTTATTCTCTGTTGTACAGCTATCTTCAAGTTGAAAATGGTTGCTTTAGGTTACTATGCTGATGGCATCATTAATTTGTACTACTGCTAGTTAGCCCGTCCTGGATTATATGTGATTTTGATTTTCTGTGCTGGTAATGTTACGGTTTGAACTAATCAAGTTTACTAGCCCCTTATAAAAAAATCAAGTTTACTAGTTGGTTGCCGTCACTTAATTAAAATATGAGTGAATGGTATTAATATCTGGAGGTGCTGTCTGTCTCTCATTCACGTCAGTTGCTTTTTATGTTCTTTTAATCCGTTGTTGTGTTGGAATGGAGGTTAGAGTAGCTTTCCTTGCGCTTTGGTTCTTTTACTCTTTTGAAAGTAAGCTAACTGACTTTGACTATGTTTTTGACTGATTTTCAACTGCAATATGCTCTGCAGGCATACATCTTCTGTTCACAAAACCAAGTCAAAGAAGAAGGCGAAGAAAACAAAGTTCAAATCTTTGAAAAAAGGAGGTCTAGCTTCTGAACGTCAAGCTTTGAAGGAAGAGTCTTCAATAGAGTTGATGCCTATAGATGACGATATTCTATCCAGTGAGCAAGTTACGACGCCGGATTCTGCTCAAGAGAGAAAGCGTAAACCAGCAACATATGATAAGGAGGTGAAAGGCGCCAAGAAGTCTAAAAAACTGAAGAAGTCCTCTGAGGTATCTTCTCTGGTAATACATTCAACATATCATGGAAAGCGGCAGGTTGAATCTAAAGAATTGAAGCAGTATGATGTTGGCACAATGGACATTGAACTCAGAGCAATAAACAGAAGCAAGATGGGAGGGAAAATCTCAATCAGTCAAATGCCTGTAAAACGAGTTCTTACTATTAAATCAGAAAGGCCGATTAGGAAAGGTAAAACATGGTCTAAAGATTATTTTCCATCAGCTGATTCATGGTTTCCACAAGAAGACGCTGTACTTTGTGCTTCTGTTCATGAGTATGGTCCTCACTGGAGCTTGGTGAGTGATATCTTGTATGGAATGACTTCTGGTGGAGTTTATAGAGGAAGATACCGTCACCCTCTTCATTGTTGTGAGAGGTTTAGGGAACTCATACAGAGATATGTGTTATCTGCCGCAGACAGTGTAAATGATAGATCCAACAATACTGGCACTATAAAAGGTCTTCTCAAAGTGACTGAGGTAAGCTAGATTTCTATTTTCATCTCCTTTGCTTTTGGAGGAGATTATTAAATTAAAAAAAGAATAAAAGAAACAAAGACTCATTATTAGTCAAATAGTAGAACAAAACGTTTAAACTAAGAGGAATTTCCAGTGCCTTCCTCTATTCTTGTGTTGAGGGTAGGGACCTCACAAATAATGAAACCACAGGAGATAGAATGACTGAGGTTGAGAAACTATTTTGGATGGTAACTTTTAGGTCCCACTCGAAGTTGTATTTAACTTGAACACAGTTGTTTATGATTAAATTATCACTTCTCATATTTTTTGTGCTTTATGTTGCATTCTTATTTCTGATTTGGGGACATTGATATATGCGTTAAGAGATTAGGGGTGTCAAACAAGCGGGTTGGGCTAAAGGCCCACCCAAAAGTTTACTTGGGTTAGTTCAAGATGGGCAAAGCAATGGGTCATAGCTTAACCCCCCCCCCCCCCCCCCCAAAAAAAAAAACTTACCAAGTTTTAATTCTTTGTTATTTATTTTCTTGCAATTTGTGTAATCACCAAACAACACTACTACTTTTTCTCTATTAAGGCTATATAATATATCAAACAAAGACATTCTATTTTAAAATTATTTTGACAAGGTTTCTCATGGGTCAGTTTAGGTTATGTACTTAGCTTAAATTAGCCCAAGTTTTAGCTAAGCGGGTAATGTTTTCTTGGATTAATTTTGTCACTTCTATTAGAGATGCATGATTGACAAATGGTCAACGTTGCATGGAGAGTTATATATCAAAAGCGAAAAGCGCAAAAAAGCTCTAAGGTCAGCTTGGGCTTTAAGTGCAAAGCGCAAATAAATCATGGGCTTTAATGGAAAAAGGCGCAATGGTGCAAATATACAAATATATGCATGTTTAGTCCAAGACTATTAATAATAAGCATGAATGTCAAATATATGGACAAAGAAATTGTAAAAACATTACGATAAAGTGAAATATCAATGATCTAGTGTCACCTCTTCAAGAGAGGCTCATTGGCAAGGAAAAATATGTCTTAGGGCCTCGATGATGATAGTGAAGCGCACATAAAGCGAGGCGAAGCACTCAACATGTTTTGAGCCTCGCTTCAGGGCTTAAGTGCGCCTTTGACAACACTATAAAAACATGGCGAATTGTTTTGACCTAGTGATAGAGAAGAACATATTGTGTAGTGAGTGTTTCTTCCTCTCTATCCTGATTAGTATGTGCTTGTTCCTAGTTGGAAGATGATAAGATGCTCTTCTTTATCTTATACGACCTTTTACTTAAAGCTTTCTTCCTTTGGATTAAAACTCTTAACTTGTTTTTCTTGAAAATTGTGCCATCACAAAGAAGTTTCCGATGAATTTATCATCAGCTCTCTGATGGAAAAGAAAACTTTCTTCTTGGGCAGTGAGAAATCCTTTGAATTAACTAGGGGTGGCCAACGGGACGTGATGGGACAGGTCCGGGGCGGGCCTGGCGTGACCGGTACCCGGCGGGACTGGCGGGTTCTGCCGATGTCCCGTCCCGTTTCCGGTCCCTTCGGAAAAGGTTACCGGTATTATCGGGGCGGGGTGGGATCGGGATCGGGTTTCTGTATTTTATTTATTGCACTTAATTTAAAAAAAATAACATATATATAAACAACTCAATAATTGAACAAAATAGTGTAATAAAAACATCCCAAAGACTGTTGGAAAGGGCTTCTCATTCTCTTTCCAGTATTTCAGCAAGTCTTCACGTCCTTTTTCATTGATAATTGCTTGGTACTGTACAACACCTGCAAAACAAAAACATCAAACTCGCTAACTTGGTTAGTAGTGTTACCACCGCACATTCTATTTCTAAGGCTTTCAATACTAGCCGCAAAAACAACATATCTTTTATAAGGTTGTGTTGAAGAAGAAGAAGATGGTATGCAAGCCGGTTGGTTGCTAGTACTTTCTTGTTGGTATTACCTATATACTTTTTTGCATTCATCTTGTATGCTAGACAACACTTGTTCTTTAGTTTGTTCAACAGGTGGTGGGTCATTTGGATTTTTAGGAGTTGAAGGTGGTAGTACTGCTATACAATCATAAATAGTTTCAGTAAGTGTTTTACAACCGTCTACTTTAATAGTCGGATTTAATACAACACCAATAATATAAATAGTGGGAATAAGAATAAAATATTTTTTAAATTTGATAAATATTTTTTTAATAGGTGTCTTATATGTTGGTTTTTCCATATATTCACTAAGTAATAAAAATATTAGAGCTATATAAAATAAAATAGTAGAAATTGTAGGATAATATATACCGGAAAATTCTTTTGTTGCTTAAAAAAATTTCTCTAGAAATACAGTAAGTTCTGAAATATTTTCCCAATCGCTATCTACAACCATATCATTTGGATTTCGATTATGGGCGTTAAAAATAAAGTTATAGGTCTTCTATAGTCATAAGCAACAAGTAGTTGCTCGTATAAAGAATTCAACCTAGTGGGTACTTCTTCGGGAATTTTTCTTTAAGGTAGTTGGCAATCATGACAAGTTTTTTTATAATCTTTTTTTCGTTGTATTCTATTACTTTTAAAAATAAAGTTTATAGCAAATTGTATTTTATCAAGAATGTCTGCAAAAAGTGTTAGACCATCCTTTACAACTAAGTTATGTATGACACGCACATTTTATATGAAAATGATTTGAAAAAGATGGAGTTAAAAGATCTTAAAAGTCCAATAGCATAATTATTAGAAGATGCATTATCTAATGTAATAGACATAATTTTATCAGTTATGCCATAATAATCACAAACTGAAAAAATATTTTCTGAAATAAAAGTACCAGTGTGCCTATCATCTATATATCTATACGCTAAAATACGTTTTTGCATAGACTATTTATAATCTATCTAATGACATGTTACCGTTAAATAATCATGGTCGTTAGTATTACGACCTATATCAGACGTGATAGATACTTTACCAGAAAAATGATATAAGGAATAACGTAAATAACGTAAATACTGTTGATATTCATGTGCAAATTTAAATACATCTCTCCTAACAGTTAATCTAGGAAAACCGTTAAAAGCAGGGTAATACATGTCTCTAATATAATGAATAAAAC
Organism: Anisodus acutangulus; assembly: GCA_029783415.1. Taxonomy (NCBI): domain Eukaryota; kingdom Viridiplantae; phylum Streptophyta; class Magnoliopsida; order Solanales; family Solanaceae; genus Anisodus; species Anisodus acutangulus. The sequence goes on from CM056501.1 coordinate 12,796,814, forward strand.
TAGGAGATGAAGGAAATGAAAAAAGAAAACCCTCCACAGCAACTAATTTTGCTATTACTTCCCTATCTCTATGTTTATCGTATTTTGGGCCTACAATTCCCTCCGTCATAGGGTTAATTTGACCTTGTACTTGGTCCGGGAGAGTATGTGAACCTTGTCTCGATGGAGAGGACATTTGTGCACCCGGTTTTTCAGCCTGGTATTGGGCATACCTAGCTGGGTGAAACCTTTGTACGTGTCTCATTAAACCCCCCCGTCCCACCCTGATCTTTTCCCATTTTAAATTTAAAAATATTTTTTACAAATTTGACATCTAACTACTTGATGCTCTATGTCCCTATCAAAAAAATTTCATGCATCTGATTTTAATTTTCGTTGTGGTGGGCCTCGTCTCAGACGAGGGGAATATGAGGCGTTCCAGTTGGAGGTGCACTAGTGGGTGTGTCATCTAGATTAGCCGGTGTGTCATCTAGATTAGTCGGTGTGATCTAGATTATCTTCTAAATTAAAGTTTTGTTGAGTTCCAGAAAATAGCTCCTCGTCTAAATCTAATGGTATTGCAGGAAAATGTTCAGTATCAACAAAATCATCCTGTCTAGGAATAGGATGACTAGAAGTACCTCTTCCCTTGTTACCCCTACTAGAGGAAGCTTTATCCTTACCCTTAAACATACCTTTAAGTCTTTCCATTTTAATTATGCTAATAAATAGTTAAAGATAATGAAATTAAGTGCGCTAATTAAAATAAAGAAACAGTAATAATTTAATGAAGGAACGAATGTACCAAACGCCGACGTGTAATCGAGATGTTGAAAATTGAAACTTTGCTCGATGGATGATCCTCAAGCTAGTTGCCAACTTCACTCCCAAATGAATAAATAAAATTGAATATTTAGTACACAATGTAGACTTGTAGAGAGATAGATTGCGAGATTAGAGAGATTGTAGGAAGATTTGTGAGAAAGAGGAAGAGAAAATGAGGTATTTATTGTTGTGAAATTGGGTTAAAGTGTAAATATAATAACTTAGGGGTTAAAAATAAATATTAAGGGGGTAGGGGGGGCCAAAAATGGCCGTTGCACAACGGTCAAAATATAAAATGGCCGTAGTGCAATAGTTATTTTGTGCAAAGGGGGGTTATCGAGGGGGACATGGGGCGGGACCGGGGCTGGTGGTACTGTAGCGGGCCGGGCCCCGGCGGGACTAGTCGAGGTCCTGTCCCGATTCGAGTCCCGTTACCGAATTTTTTTATTTTTTTAATAGCGGGGTAAGGGCGGGACCGGGCCGACCCGCCGCATTGGCCAACCCTAGAATTAACAGATGTTAGAGAAGGCCATACATGTTTCATCATAATCAAGAAAGGACATTGATTTACCAGCAGGCTTAAGATAGACGTTAAAAACTATGATTGGTTAGTGAAGCACTCAAATCAGTGTCAAGGAACAAAAGAAACATATGTAAAAGATGGGGAAGGAAGATTCAGTTTTACCTATGTAGAGTTTATCTAAAATTCAACATTCATGGTCACTTCGTAAGGTGGATTACAACTGCGGTTGGGGTGAAATGGCGGAGAAGATTTTCAGGTTTTTGAGTAAACCTTGCAATCTAGCTTTAAATCGATTCATTAGCAGTGAAAGGTCTTACGTAGATGCAACTAACATAAAAAAATGAACGAAGCTGACACTTCATAATGCATAGGAGGAGAACAATGCTCGATATGAAAACCTTCAATTCCTATCTTGTTGCCATAGCAGAAACTTTAGTGATCCCTTCAGTTCGAGCCCAAAAACGGGAGTTATCCACAACTGGTTCCTTTGTAGGTGGAGGTTAACAGCAAGCCTCAAGTGAAACCTCTCTCATAATCAAAATCTCTTTGAACTCCCATTAGGCTAGAGGCAGAAAAAGTCCAGGTCGGAGATTTGTTTTGGAGTGGAGGAAGATTGACACTTGAATGGTGGTCGCCGGTGGCCAGTATTAAACACACTACATAATGAGTATATCATGGATAGATCAGAGCATTTGGCATTCTTATGCTTGCATGGTCAGAAAATGCCCTCAAAGCCATCAAAGAGGTGTAGGGGATATACAACACCGCCCAAGATACCATGAGAAAGGTCTAACCTTCTCTGGGCTCACATATGTGAAGAATTTGGAACATGAACCTCCAGGGAGGAATGAATTGAAGGTAAATGTTTGGGTTTTTGAAATTGCCATTATCACTAATGGCCATTCCAGTTTGGCACTTGCAGGGAAAGCTTAAAAGATACATGTTATGGACCAGGGGTCTATCCCTAAGCTTACGACTTCATCGAGCGTCGCAGAATTAGTAGTTGACCGACCTGCCACTAAACACGTGGCCTCTTCATAAATCTTTTTAAAAGATCAGTTGGGTTCCTCAATACCAAGCAACTTTTGAATCAGGTGAATTTCATGTACCTATATACCTATTATTGGAAGGGCTCAAAAAGTAAAAATGGGAAAATATTGGGAAGAGGAAAGGGAAAATGGAACAGAGACCAACTAGGTCAACCCAATTTAATAATTTAAATCCAGGAATGTCAACTACCCAACTCGTCGTAGACCGCTCAGTATGAGAAAAAGCAGGCTATTGAATCTTCCGCCTGAGCCGCCGGTGAAGTTATACACGAGGTTGATGATGAAGTAGATCAACCCCAATGCATGGCAATTTTCTCACTTCATCCATAAAGCTCACATTTACACGGGTTAGTGCTTCTAACTCTGAGCTCTCTACTCTTCCAGACAACTATCTACCATTACCTTGGCACGACGATAGTCCACAGAACGATCACATCGCCAGTCCAACTATAATGGGACAATTCAGTGCAAAATTGTTATGGAAAAAGCTTGCAAAGATTTTGGAGTGAATATCTTTTGGTTTGAACAAGAAATCATTGATATGATTTTGAGGATGGAACCGAAGAGGAGGGAACAACTTCTACACCAACAAAGCAGGACGAGTGCAGGGAAGAAAATGAAAAAACAAAGGGAAAATGAGGTAAAGAATCTCAAAAGCCCAGTCAACTATGAAAAGAGGAATTGTTGTTCAAAGGAAAGACTTATAAGGGATAGGAAGCAAAAAACTCTCTCAAAACGAAAGTCAAAGCTATTAGCTGGAACGGGCAAGGGCTAAATGATAGTAGTAAGAGATGTGCTATCAAATTTTTGGTACACAAGTTGAAGCAGGCATTTCTGTTTGCAGGAAACAAAAACTGAGGACTTACACATGCTTTAACAAGACATTTGTGGTTCTAGATGAGTAGATTGGGCAGAATCCAAAGCCAATTGTTCCGGTGATGGGATCACTATCTTCATTGAAAAGAGAATTTGAACATGCACTAATGTGCAACAAGGTTCTTATTCTATTTCCACAATGCTTGAAGGGATTAAGGTAACTACCAGGTGGTTTTTCATCGGAGTCATGAGCCACACTCCAACCGAAAAGAACAAGATTGTGGGATGAATTGGTATCACTAATGTTAATACAGTTTCGCAGTTGCAAAAGTGCATGGGAGCATTTTTGTCACTACTTTAGTTGGCTCTTGTTAATAGAAGTCGATTGGGTTTCTTTTTCCCCAGGAGAGGGATAAGGCAGAGGACCCTTTATTTCCCTTTCTTTATACTGGATATGAAAGAGGACTTAGGGATGTTTGAAAAAACCAAGCAACTGGCTTGAAGGGTTCATAGTGGGTAAGGAACACTCTGTGTCACACCTATTATTTGCAGATGATACTCACTGCCTATTGACTAGAAAGGTCTCAATTCTCAAGTCCTTTATCTAAACCTCACTCTTATGATATTTGAGGCAATGCATGGTCTACACTTCAATATGCTTAAAAGTGTTATCTACCGGTGAATATGGTTTCCTGATGGAGCTAGAAGAAATTATGGCCTGTAGCACAAGCTTCTTTCCCACTACTTATTTGAGCATGTCTCTAGGTGCCAAATACAAGTCCACACGGATTTGAAAAGCAGTAATTGAGAAATTCGAGAAACCTTGCCACATGGCAGAAACAGTACAAAAATAACATACTCAGTACATTCCCGCCTGGGGAGGATAGAGTGTTCGCGACCTTACCCTTACCTCGAGGGGATAGAGAGGTGGTTCCCGAAAGACAGGGGCTCAAATGACACACAACAAGGAAGTTTGAAAAATACAATACAGATTTAAAAAGGCATAGCAAATAAGACATTAACCAACAATAGAGAAAGCAACATAGCATCCCTAATAGAGCGATAACCAAAGCACACGAAACAAACAATAATAGCAGGAATCCAATGCCAGAAACTATGAGAATAATGCTAATACTATCTACCCACCACACCTATTCCCCAGGAGTATGAGACAACACTCAACTACCTTCACTTTAATTCGCGATCTCCTTATCTTCCTATCTAAGGTCATGTCCTCGGTAAGTTGCGTCATGTCCTGTTTAATCCCCTCTCCCCAATACTTTTTGGCCTACCTCTACCCGTCTTTAAACCCATCACTGCCAATCTCTCACACCTCCCCACCGGGGCATCTACACTCCTCTTCATATGCCCGAATCATTTCAGTCTTGCCTCCCTCATCTTGACCATCACAGAGGCCACCCCACCTTGCTTCAGATATCTTCATTCCTAATCTTGTCGCTCACACATCCACCACATCATCCTCACTTCCGCAACTCTCATTTTCTGTACATGAGAGTTCTTAACTGGCCAACACTCCAGCCCATACAACAAAGTCGGTCTAACCACCCCTCTATATAACTTACCTTTGAGTTTAAATGGAATCTTCTTATCACAAGACTTTGGCGGCGATCTTCCATTTCATCCACCCTGCTCCAATACGGTGTGTGACATCGTCGTCGATCTCCCCATTACCTTGGATTAAAGATCCCATATACTTGAAACTTCCTCTCTGATGGATGACTTGTGCATCAAGCTTCACTTCTACGTCAGCCTCATGCGGTACATCACTGAACTTGCACTCCAAGTACTCGATTTTCGTCCTACTCAACCCATATCCTTTAGACTATGGAGTTTGTTTTCAAACCTCCAGCCTAGCTTTAACTCCGCCGCGAGTCTCGTCAATCAGTACTATGTCATCTGCAAACAACATACACCCTGGTACCTCACTTTGAATGGCAGAAACAATACCTATCTCACAAAGATTCAGGAGCAGTTGGATAGAACAAGAAGGAAAATCCTATGGGAAGTGAACAGTCTGGGTCACAAGAACCATCTGATGAAATGGTCTAAAGTCATACTTCCTGAAGAACTTGGTGGACTTGGAGTCAAAGACCTAAATCTAACACAACAAAAGCATGCCGATGAAATGGCACTGGAAATTTAATCAAGATGATGTTGGGGTATGGAAGGAGATTATCATAGCAAATATGGGAGACTCAAGCACTGGAGTACTAAAACTGTCAGAGAACCTGACGGTATAGGGTTATGGAAGAGCATAAACAGTCTCTTTCTAATTGTAGTAAATCCAAAATTGCTCACAATAGAGAGTTCAGTTCACAGAATCTAAATCTTAAGAGGAATTTGCAAGATTAAATGGTGGATGATAGATTTGCTGAAATGTTGGAAGAATGTATTGTTAACAGAGAGTACAGGGACAAAATGAAATGGGGAACTCAAGGATGGCTTCTACTCTGTTAAGGCAGGATATGATGACATGTGCTCCAAGAAAATGGTGATTGACTTATGGCCATTGTAACTAGTATGGAAGACAAAATTGCCTACCAAAGTGAGCTGCTTCAGCTGGTTAGTTTTAAAGGGTGCTTGCCTCACCCAGGATAACCTAATTAGAAGGACTTCTCAACTAGCTAACAGGTGTTTCATGTGCCAATCAGACACAAAATCCATCAACCATTTGTTTCTTCACTGCTCAATGGCTGCAGACATCTGGAACATGTTTCTCATTATTATTGGGCTGAACTGGTTTGTGCCCTTCACTGCCAGAGCCTATGTGAGCTGGATTTTAAAGAAAATTGATAAAACCATCTATAAGATCTGGATTATGGTACCTGCAAGCATATTTTGGTATATTTGGACGGAAATGAATCGAAAATGTTTTGATGGGTTATCAACTTCAAACTGCTATCTAAAGGCTAGATGCTTAGTTAATCTTCTTAGTTGAGCTAAACTCTGCCCTGTAAATAACTTTGTTTGACTTTTGGATTTTGTCAGCTCTAGTTTTGTAGCACTCAAATTGTAAATAAGCTGAACAAAACTTTTCCTTTTGTAATCTTTTCAGCATCTTCTTGATGCTTACTTCATCAAAAAAACTCTTTTGGCAGAAGAATCGCTCTTAATGGCTTTTAAATTATTTTTCTTTTAGGCTCTCCATTTAGTCAATTTATATTTTTTTTTCCTTTGCTTGGTTGCTTTTTTGTGCATGTTCTTTTCTTCTTTTTTTCCTGAGTTTTTGGTCAAGCATCTTTTAATATATGTATGATAGTAAGTCATTTGGCATCGCACTTCCTCTGTACACAGAAGCTATAGACCAAGATATATGTGTGGAAGTCTTGTATGCTTAATGGAATGATTTAATCCTTGTATTTTTCAAATATTCTGCAGATATGCTCTTAGTTGTAAAACTGGACTTAGCTTGACACCGAATTGGCAAATCGTGGTGTTTGGGGATGGGGTGGTTTTAGGATACAAAGGGAAAGGAGAAAAATTTACTTCAAGCTTCTATTTGATAATTGAATGGTGAATTTGTTGAGTGAAAGGGTCAGAGTCAACTGAAATTTCCCCCATCAGCCTTTCTGTAGCTGGCCAAGCCAATCAGCTGCTGTAAAAGACCTTCATGTAGTTTGAAAGAATTTAAGTTTTTCCGTAGCAGTGTGATGCTTAATCAAACTGCCTTCCCCCGGGAAAGAAAAGGGTAATGTTTATATTTGGCTAACTTTTCTGGTCCTCTTTTCAGGATAATGTCCGACTGGTGTTGGATATTGCATCAGAGATCCCAGATCATGAGCCGCTTCTTCAAAACCATTTCTTTGCCCTTGTTTCCTCTGTGTGGAAAGTGCGGAAAAGCCACACAAATACATTCTCATCTTCCCAGAATGGATTCTGCCATTCTGGAAGTTTATATACACCAATTATGAACCGTGTTTCGATGAATTACTATATGGGTCCACCTGTAAAGAGATTTTCTAATTTAAGTATATGCGCCAAGTTAGTGGCAGTTGCTCTTTCTGACCAGCAGAAAGCACAAAGTGATGAGAGAATCTCCATTTGTGACCAGAGAGAAGAAGCTTCTTTTCCTGCTGAGCATTTGGATATTACACTGGAATTTGGGCCAGAGAAAGATGATAAGACAATTCCCTTGCCATATCCCATAACTGTCAAAATACCTGGTCCTGAATCTCCATTGTCTTCAAGAATGAGAATAGCTGAGCATCATCATTTCAAGTCTTCCCAGATTATGGCTGAAAACCGATTCTGGTATGTAATCATGCAACTCTAGCTTGTTGCATGCTTTCAGTTGAGTGAACAGAGTCAAATGGCAACTTAATTAAGTGGTTTGAATTGTCCAATGAAGTTACACAGATCTCTTTCTTAGGTTATATTATCTAAGTCATTACTTTTAGTTTCTAAGAGTATATGCAATCCTGGAAGTTGAGTCATTATAATGACATTTGGGCAATTAATTTTCTTCTATATCATGGTGTTAAACTTGATAGTCACATCTATTTTTCATGATCATACAATTAAGAAATGAAATTCACATTTTAATTAGAATTATAAGAACTGGAAAAGATTCTAGGTCTTTCACATTCTAGTACTTTATTTTGGTCCGGTGTTCCGAATTCTCCATCTTTTAGAGACCATTCACATTTTTCTTCTAAGAACCAACCAAGGCAGGAAGTTGTGCTGAAAGAAAGTGCAACGTTCATCCATGCTGTTTCAAGCTCAATATTCTATAGATATGCTCTTACATACTTGAGTTTGAAAAGATAAATTCAAACAGAGCTTTATCCTTGATATACTGTGTAATTTTGGAAGCACTGTTGAAGTTGGTAGTACTTCAAATTCAATGGGTGCACATTGATCCAGATTAATCAATATTCCCATTTAAATCCATATTTACGCAGGTAGTAATATTTACATGCTAATTTTCTGCTTTCCAGGGCTGCATCAAGTAGTGAAGGTTGTTTAGATTGGGCTTCCCTTGCTTTCCCTATTGGAGATGCCAAGTCACGTACTCCAGTGAAATCACAATTTCTGGGGAAGCATAAGCCCTCTTATTTGGTGAAGGTTTCGAAATCTAAGTCCAGAAAGATATCAACGGAATCTAGTGATGTTGGTCAGACCAAGGATCTAGTGTTGCTGCCAATACCATCTGTGTCTGATGATTTCTGTCCAACAGCTGATGTGGGATTATCATTCCTTACAGAAAGTGGAAATGGTTTTGAAGACAGGACCCTGTTAGACCTAAACTCGGAATTTAATGCAGGGGTTGAGGATGTACTCCGACATGAATATGTTCCTGACTTTATATCGGGACTTGATGATTGGTCAGTGTTTCCAGAGTTCACAGATATCGGGTAGCTATCAAAATGTGAACTATGATATTACCTGGGAATCTAAGTTGGCAATTTGCTCTAATATTGGAGGCAAGAAACATCTCGGGCACTGAGCTTGGGATCATGAAGGTGGTTTGATAAGGGAAGGAAATATCTCGTTTGTTAGATGTCGACGAAGAGACAATTGGTTTGCTGTGGAAGCAGTTTTCATGTGTGGACATTGACGGTCAGAGGTATTTGGTGGACGTGAAATACGTACGGATGCTCTGCATACGACATGTAAAAAGTTAGCAATTCATTTAAGTAGGAGTGTAGGCTGCTTAATTTTTTCATTACTGGGAAATCTGTGGTTGCAAATTTTGGAGGATGCAGTCAAATTCATTTGTTTAGGCACGTTTCCCCTCTTAGATTTCAGAAAAGATGTAGTGCTTTAGTTATTGAAATGAAAAGTTATTTCTACACTTTTTTTCTCTCTGGTTCATTCATCGGATTATCACACCTTCCAAATCAAATAGTGAAGATGACACAATGTCATAATTAAATCATAGTTCAATGGTCTCTTAGTCCTGCTTCTACACGTGTACTGCTCTACGAACACCGGTCTATCAGAAATGAAGATCCGAGTCCATTTGAATGTAATTGTTAAAATGGTACCTTATAATAATGTAACACTTATGTCTTGTTTTCCATTTAGGGGTAAAAGCAAGGAAGAAAAGGACAATGCGACCGAGATTGTGATAACCATACTTGTGTTGTTAATACATAGTCTCAAGGACTTTGTATTATGATAGATGATGGTCGTGCTATGAACTGAGTACATAACCGGATATTAGATTCGAAAGGTACTAATTTCAATTTGTAATAAGTATTAGCCGCTGTGAGGCTATGTTACAAATTTTATTTGTTTCATTTGGCTTATTGAATTGATTTAAGAAAAACTGGTCATAATCAGACCCTAAATATACAATGACATGGCCTTTACAGTTTCTTTGAACATGCTCTTTGCCCTCACATGTAGTATACCACTACTATAGGTGTGTCTGGGTATAGATTCGCGACTGTCTTGAATCACCTTGGTCTCCGTTGGGCTTTTTAGTCTCATTGGGATTCTTAGCCTTGTTGCACCATAAAGTCCTCCCGTGTTCGAGTTTGAAGTATCAAGGCTCATGCACTGGTTTTGCATCTCGTCGTTCAGGACAATCTCCTTACCTAGATGTCCAACGTCATTCCTATTTCAGTGAATTCTCTCTTGATCCTGTTCCTAAAAGGAAATAACAAGGACATGCCATACATGTACTTTTCGATGAAGGAGATACAAGCATTTTGATTAGACGACTTAGACTTTCACGGCGTGGAACATTTGGTGCTCTTCTAAGTTGTTGTGTGTCTCTAGTCATCATTCGAGCTAGCTATGCGTATGATGTAAAAAAATTAGTAAAATAAAACGAAGAAAGAAGTATTGATAAGAGTGGACCGTCGGGGTCTTCTTCAAACGTAGTAGTGCTTCGAGTGCGAGTTCTCCTTCCACGGTCTCAAGTTGGTAAAGCTTCTTTTCCAGCATCAACTCTGACTTTGTATGGTCTTTTTTAGTTGGGTTTGAGTTTTCCTGCATTTGGATCTTAGTCCTAAGGAATACTTTTCTGATTATGAAATCCCGGGTCTGAAGTATTCGAAGTTGTCTCTTCTCTGCTTCTTTGCATCCATCAAGATTTGTGCTATCTTTTGGTGTCTTAGGAGATCCATAACCAATTGCCATTGCTTGATTGTTTGAGTCTTCAGTAGTATGAGCGTATCTTAGGATCGATTCTCCAACTTCAACCGAGATCAATGCCTCTGCCTCATATACAAGTGAGAATGGGTCTCTACAGTGCTCGTCTTAGTCGTCGTTTGGTATGCCTACAAGACTCATATAGCCTCTTTCTCAAAATGTTAATCAGGATCTTATTCGACGACTCTGGTTGACGACTTCCTCCCAGATGATACAAATTTTTTTTTATAATCAAAATACCACTACTAGTAGTGGTTTATTCCATAAATCAAAAGAATAGTTTACAAATGGGAAAAATAAATAATTACAGAGAAAAACTGCAGAACACTATATTTGCAGTATAAAACTACAGAAAAGAAACAAAAACAAGAATATAGTAACAAAAACAGGCCAGAAATGAAAGCAGCACTCTCACCAGGTGCAATGTAATCAAATCCAACTGAATCTTCCTTAGGTAATCAAAATAGTTCTGCATTCTTCTAACTTCAGCTTGTAATCCTTGTGTAGTAGCTTCCCAATGATATCAACTCTAACTCTTTAACTGTATGATCTGATTTGAATCATCCACACTTTTGTCCCAATGGAATGAACATCAAAATGTTAATACCACTACTAGAACAAGCCTACAGATAATCAAATCATCCATACATCACTCAACATAATGCATATATACCCACCAAATCTAAGTTATGAATTCAAATATCGTGGCTAATACCTAGTAATAGCCACAAAATTTTGAATTCCATGACTATCTACAAATTCGTAAAAATTCTTAGCTACGAAAATTAAAGTGACAACGCTAATTTTTCATTGTTGCTATAATTGCTAACAATCGTGCCAATAATTACCTAAAAAGCTACAAGTTTATTGATACAATAAAATTTAATAGCTGATCATAAAAATTTGCCACGTGATAGAAGTTAGTGTAGCAAAAGTAACTTTTTAGCCACAACCAATTTTTTGAAACTAAATGATATAGCTAAATAAATATTTTAGCTTCAATTATAAACAATTGTGGCAATAGTTAAATGATATAGCTATAAACCTTTTGCTTTGAATAAATTTCGTAGCTTAATCGTAAGTTTTTGCCACAAGTTGAAATTTGTCATAGCAATAGTAATATTTTAGCTACAAAAAAGTTATTTTAAGAAAAATAGTATAGCTAAATAAATATTTGTGCTTCGAGTACTAACATCCGTGGCAGTAGTTACTAATAGCTACAATAATTTGTCATGACAAAATTATATAGCACGGGTTCATTGTTGTGTTAAAATTTCCGTAGCTAATCATTATTTTCTACTGTGAGTTAAAATTTATTCTAGCAATAATAATCTTTTAGCTACATTAAAATATTTAAAACAAATCTTGTGGCTAAATGAACATTTTTTCTTCAAGTTATATTTGAGATAAAAGTGAAAAATAGTTTTCTTAATAATTACAATTATTTGTCATGGCAAAATGAATAATTATAAATTAGAGCGATGACAATAAACTTTCATAGTTAACCATAATATTTTACATAAACATAAGGTTATCATTGAGATACTAGTATTTTAACCCCAATATCGTAACAACAAAAAATAAATATTTTTGCATCGACCACGAAATTCATGATGAGAGTTTGTCTACCAATATTAAGATTGAAAAACAATTAAATATAGCTAGAATTTTCCTAAAAGTTAGAAAATGGTTATTGTATACAAATTAAAGAATCAATTAGCATTCCCCAAAAAGCAATAAAATGAAAGTAATCTTCAATAATAGATCATTTGTATACTTAACCTCAAAATTACTTCAACCTCATATTTTATTTCATTGCAACTTGTTATTTGATTATTAATTTAGAATTTTGTATGTAATATTGAATTTTTATTGATGATTATAGAAATATTTGTGTATGTCATCTATTTTATTATTTCCAAATAAGAGCTTAGAGAAATTTCTTATATATGTTAATTACTTATTGTAGAAAAAGGTATCCATATTGAAGACTTTAATAGTTGCAGAGATATTATGTATATGGTCTTTAATTATTCTAAATAAGTATTTATAGTAATTTTGTATATCTAATAATTCAATTTTCAATAAGTGCTCATATATAGAAGAATTTTGCGGTAGGTTTGGTGCATCAAATTTTGATAAGTAATAATAATAATTTAATCGATAAATGACATTTCATAGATACAGAGCCTCAAAATAATGATAAATTTATGATTGTGTCACTAAATTAAAAAAAATTATGTTAGAACAATAACGATTTTTTTGATGAAAATGAAATTTGTTGCTAGTTTTTGCTCAAACTTATGCGAAAGTTAATAAGATGAAATCTTTATCGCTAATATTATTATTCATATTATCTTTTATATAATTTTCTTTTATTAAGTCATACTAAGAATTAAGAATTTAATACGGTTGTAAGTCATAGGAAAACTAATTATATAGAAGGCCTTATTAAATACGTATTAGTATAATTATAAGAAATAATGAATTATAGAGTATCTAATTAATAACGATAATCTTTTACCAATTATAATGTAATGGTCATGCACCATTTTATTAATTATCATAAATTAAATTATACAATGAATCTAACAAATAAAAATTTAATATGATTTTCTAACTGAATACTATTGTATTTATTGTGACTACTATTTAATAGTTTATAACACTTTTTTCAATATTATTAGGATTTATTTCAAGAAATTAAAGTAAATAATTTAATATGATTAATATATGAGCGTATAAGACAACTAACCAGTATATCATAATTCATATTAAATAAAGTATTGTTTTGATGATTATAGAAATATTTATGTATGTCTTCTATTTTATTATTTTCAAATAAGAGCTTAGAGAAATTTCTGATATATGTTAATTACTTATTGTAGAAAAATGTATTAACATTAATAGTTGCAGAGATATTATGTATATGGTCCTTAATTAATCTAAATAAGTATTTATAGTAATTTCGTATATCTAAGAATTCAATTTTTAACAAGTGCTCATATATAGAAGAACTTTTTGCGGTAGTTTTGGTGCATAAAATTTTGTGAAATAATAATAATAATAATAATAATAATAATAATAATAATAATAATAATAATAATGATATAACCAATAAATGACATTTCATAGCTATAGAGCCACAAAATAATGATAAATTTATGATTGTGTAACTAAACTAAAAAAAGTATATTAGAACAATAGCGATTTTTTTATGAAAATGAAATTTGTTGCTAGTTTATGCACAACTTATGCGAAAGTTAATAAGATGGAATCTTTGTCGCTAACATTATTATTGATATTATCTTTTATATAATTTTCTTTTATTAAGTCATATTAAGAATCAAGAATTTAATACGGCTGTAAGTCATAGTAAAACTAACTATATAGAAGGTCTTATCAAATAAGTATTAGTATACTTATAAGAAACAATAAATTATAGAGTTTCTAATTAATAACGATAGTGTTTTATCAATTACAGTGTAATGGTCATGCACCATCTTATTAATTATCATAAACTAAATTATACATTGAATCTAACAAATGAAAATTTAATATGATTTTTAAATTGAATATTATTGTATTTCTTGTGAATGTTATTTGATAGTTTTTAATACTTTTTCAATATTATTAGGATTCATTTAAAAAATTAAAGTAAATAATTTAATATGATTAATATATGAGTGTATAAGACAACTAACCAGTATATCATAATTAATATTAAGTAAAGTATTGTTTTGATGATTATAGAAATATTTATGTATGTCTTCAATTTTATTATTTTCAAATAAGAGCTTAGAGAAATTGCTTACATATTTCCCACAAGGTCGTCCTTCATGTCCTTGTTCTCAACTTCTCTTCTTTATTACACGCGGTCAGTATACTTTTTTCACATCCGATGATCCTTACCGAACTCACACTCATCCCCGCATATCGACACCTAATACCATGCTACTGATGAATCATAGACCTGCCAATGGTATACTTGTTCCACGTGAACCAATATAATACCTCGACGATGGTGAAACGTTTCCCAAACTAATCATATCATGGAACAAATCACTTTTATTAAGCCTTATATGCACTTTTGCCACTTCCGAGCAACCCAACACCGAAAAAATGGAGAACTTATGACCATATGTACCATCTCTCCCATTTCTCAAGAAAACTCCCAGAATAACGAGTCTATCCGCGACCCCACACAACTAAATTCTTATGCCATAGCTAGAAACTGAATTGGTCACTTGTTCGAATCAAGATGACGTATCTTGTGCCATACCACAACACTTCCTAAAACAAACCTATCGCATAAGAATTTAAGGAAGAGTTCCTACCTTCCATGGGTGATTACACAAGGAAATTCAGATACTAATTGGAATCGACTAGATACCAATTTGAATGAAGTAGCACGAAAGAATGAAAGAATTTGAAGTTTCCTAAATGTCGTATAGCCTCCCAATTATAAGCGCGGTGCGCAACACACCCATAAGTAGGAACCTACTAGACATTTATCTTGTACTTCTAGACCAGGTAACCTGGCTCTGGTACCAACTTGCCACGACCCAAATCACTGATTGTGCGGGACCTACCCTTTTCCTACCTGGTAGGTGAACTCGTCCCTTACAGATTCATCCAACAACATAAATAAATAATAAGATCAGTAGAAGTATATAAACATAGATATATGATAATGCAAAATCTAACACTACCTAAGGAATCTGGCCTGAATAATACAAAAGCTTCTAGGTATATAATTTTGAATAAAGGTTACAACCATAACGTGAATACACTTCTATTTAGAAAGAGAATTAAATATAAAATCTAGATGAACTCCATGAAATCCTTGAAGACTAATTAAACATCGCTGAAGTTCCTACAACAACTTTACACCCCAAAAGGGTGTAGCAAGAGTAGTATCAGCACAAACACTATGTATTGGAAGGTATCATAGGCCGACAATAGTTAGCTAACATATTTAAAGGAAGAAACTGAAGAATAGATATGCTCACAATTAAGTACAAACACTATCACAGTTTAAGAAATAACAACCAAAGTATAGAATATCAAGTCGGAATCTAAGAAGTACGAGCATGAAGTAATCACAAAGCACAACCACATAAGACTTGCAGTAATGTAAACCACACTTGATCTCAATAGTCTATAGTCATAGCGTTAGCGGAATATCTAATCCCCGAATCCATCAATTATCTATGTAGAAGACTAATAAGTACACAACCTCTCAAATGAATCAATAACAAGGAAATTAAGATTGAAACACATCATGTAATATAATGAATACAACAACCAAAGACAGAGATATGAGTGGATGAAATATGAATGTATGTGTGATGTAATGCAATGGAATGCAATGCACTGGCCAACTGTAATCTCTGTACACACATGTTCCGAACAGAATATCTCTACGTCTTGGCAGTCATGACCCGGGGGACTCGCGAAGTCCATGTACCAGCCACTCTATATCACATAGCCTGGAGATGACTCTACCACCTACCACACCGCTAGCCATTCTGTATCACACATCATAGAATATCCACGCAATTATTATGTCATAAGAATCAATGTTGTTTCTTTCTCACCTATCGCCATCACATGTAATATCAATGTGTCACGAAATAACCATCACGCCAATCACATGTAATGTCAAATGTATCATGGAAATGAGGATGAATGTCGAATTCAACACTAATCATGAGATAAATGAACATAACAACATCTGTAATTAGACTATCAATATGAACTTAATCCCAAATCTGTACAATGCCACATCTGAAACACTTCCCTTCGGACCACATAGGTAACAACCATTATGTATGCATGAGAGGCCCTACTAATTAGCACGTAGCAAACACTATAATAGGGAGCCTCAGTTATTTCACTTTCCTTCTTATCTTTATTAGTGTCAAATCACAGTTCATAATAATGTATCATGTAGAATGTGTATGAATTATATGCATGTATCAATCTCAAGTGTAAGTCATTATCAAAATTCCAATCGTACCACACATGGACACATATCACAACATCAATATCAAGTCAAGTCCTTTCCTCTACCCATGGTAGTGTCAATAGGTGAGAGACAACCGTGTCATAATCACAATATGGAAACTAAGTGCAAGTCCAAAGTCAACACTAAACAGTCAAGCTAATAAATCACAAGAGACAACAAGTCCTCAAATTAGTTAATAATACCAAACCTATGTAATCCATCCCAACTTCATATCTAAAGGCGTACATGCTTTATCCAACAATATCTAACTATACATAAGCTTCACTTACCTAAGTTTAACCAGAAGGTAAGCCATAACCTACTTGGAATGCCGAGCAGGAGTCACAATGAGTCACACCCGAGCCTTTCCCTACTGAGGATCACGATCGTACTTGAAATCTAATATTATCGAAGTCTAAGTTAGAACAAGAAATTAACAACATCCATAACACTATACTATCCATTGGAATCCAAATAGGACAGGGAAAAAAGGAGAAAATAGGCTTATAAGGGTAAAACGATCAATTCGGAGGTGAAACATGAAATTCAAGGTACTAGGAGTTCAATTCTATTAATCCCTTGCTAAAACAACTTAATATTAGGTCAATTTCATCATACAAGCAAAAACCCCAATTTTGTGTATAACAATCAATTTCATCAAGAAAAGGGAAGATTCAAGCCTAACAACTATTAATTAGCGAACCCTAAGCTTAGAATAGTAAATCCCATCAATCAATTTCTATTTTAAAGCATAAAAATCAAATAAACCCTAACTAGGTGGAACTCATCTTTCCCAACTAGATTCTAGGTTGTTTCCATCATTAAATCAACATAAGAAATATAAAAAAGGTAAAACAAGGCTACGGGAGCTTACCGCAAGAAAAAACCAACAAAAATTGCTTGAAATAACCTTAATGGTGCTTTGGATAACTATTTTTGAAATGAAGGAGTGTAAGGTTTTAACACACTTAAAAATGATACTGGAAATTCGTCGTTCCTGCAGCGAGTCTGGCCGCTCCAGTGGACCCGCGCCATGGTCATCGCATGCGCCTAAGGTTCCAAGCCAAAACACAATAAGCTCGCTGCAGTGGCTCGCCGTCCGCTACAGTGGTCCCTTTCCGCTGGGGTGCACTGAGGCCCGCCCCATCAAGTACACCATAAAACCAAAATTTTCATACTTACACAAATTTAATTCGAAATTCGATAATCACCCAAGACCTCACAGACACAAACCAAATATACACACACATGTAAAAACATGCTACAGACTCACTCGCGGTCTCAGAATTTCATTGGAGGTCTATTTCTTCGGGTCAACCCCCAACGGTCTAAGCTAACTCTTCAACCAATAGCCAAAAATGTTCTTGAGGGCCTCGGGAATCGAACCAACTATCCCATCAAGTCATAGACGACCCTCTGAACCTCACGAAATCGACGAAATTCTGAATAAGGTATATTTACCAAAAAGACAAATATAGTTCAAACAGTCTCACTTAAATGATTCTAATTCTTTCAATTCTCGCTAGGATAACACGATAGCTTCGAAAATTGAGTCAACATGCGTAAAATAGTCAAAAGGCACGTAAGACGGAACATGTCGTTACAATTTCATATCTATAGAGCCACAAAATAATGATAAATTTATGATTGTGTCACTAAATTAAAAAAAGGTATATTAGAACAATAACGATTTTCTGATGAAAATGAAATTTGTTGCTAGTTTTTGCGCAAACTTATGCGAAAGTTAATATGACGGAATCTTTATGGACAACATTATTATTCATATTATCTTTTATATAATTTTATTTTATTAAGTCACACTAATAATTAAGAATTTAATATGGTTGTAAGTCATAGTAAAACTAATTAAATAGAAGGTCTTATTAAATAAGTATTAGTATAATTATAAGAAACAATAACTTATAGAGTATCTAATTAATAACGATAATCTTTTACCAATTAAAATGTAATGGTCATGCACCATCTTATTAATTATCATAAATTAAATTATACATTGAATCTAACAAATGAAAATTTAATATGATTTTTAAACTGAATACTATTGTATTTCTTATGACTATTATTTGATAGTTTATAACACGTTTTCAATATTATTAGGATTTATTATAAAAAATTAAAGTATATAATTTAATATGATTAATATATGAGCGTATAATACAACGAACCAGTATATCATAATTCATATTATATAAAGTATTGTTTTGATGATTATATAAATATTTATGTATGTCTTCTATTTTGTTATTTTCAAATAAGAGCTGATGGATATAAGGAGCGGGTTGGATAGGTAAGTGGTTCGGGTGTTAAAGACAGTCGGGTTGACCCGAATAGAGAGCACAAAGAGGACTGTTTTGGGTTCTCAGTTTGGGAGAGGGAGTGGTATATGGAGGCAATTTTGGAAAGTTGTAGAGGGAATTGTTTTGAGGCGTTCTGAGGAGTGGTTGTGGATAGACTGAGGGTCAGTAATATACTTGGGTGTTGGTAGTTTGATGTTGGAAAAGTTCCGGAACAAGTCAAGAATAGTGAGGTACTCGGCTAGTCGGACAGTGGGATGTTGGTAGTTGTTTTCGGGAAGCTATAATGGATTTCGGGTTAAGGCTTTTTGTGGAGTGATGGTTGATAAGTTGAGGATCAAGTAGGTGCTTGGGTCTTAGCGTTTGGATGTGATTTTAAGTTTCGGAGTTGGGTTGAGGCAGTGGGTCCTCGGAAAGAAACTAATGTGGTGGGTTGTTGTGTTATCAGACTTAGATTGGTGCTTATGGGTGTTTTTGGTTGAAGGCGTTTTAAGTGACTGATAATGGAGTGTTTCTGGAGTGTATTGGTGGAAGAGGTGAGGGTGTTTGGTTGAGGATTATATTCGGGAGATAGGCCACAAGTTTCTGGGTGAAGAATGGTTATTAAGTGAAGTATGGTTTCTGGTTTGGTTGGTTATTTGTTTAGTGACTTAGTAAGATGAAGTAAAAGGATCCAATGATAGTGGAACGGGGAGTTAATTTCCCGAACCGACACCAAGGAAATGTGTGATCAATGTCACAAGGTTGAGACCGGAGTTGCTAGTCGCAATGCCCGTGAACAAGCCAATGAGGGTGATCTATGCCCTTGTTGCTCCCGAGGCTTAGACTAAATTGATTAACACAATAATCAACCTTCGTTTACCACCAAGGGTGTTCTTCAAGCTTGGGTAAAGTCTAGGTCACACAAGTCCTAGTCTATACTTGCACCGAAGGAGATTGATCCACACAAGGATCGGCAAGCTTCAACACACAAGTTGAAAACTTAAAGATATATTTTATATAAACTCCAAACTGCATTTTACATTCATCCTAAGGGTCCTATTTATAGTAAGGTGAGGACCATTCTAGAAAGCAATTAAAGGGACACAAGTTACACTACTCGGACGAATGGGAACATGGAAGAAGACTTGTTGTCTTGGAGCACAAGTTGAGGTTTCAGCATTGATGAAGGCATGTGAAAGGAACTTGGTTTAGTTTTGAGACTTGGTAAAACTTTATCCTCTTCACATCTACATTGCATTGGCCGAGATGACCCTTGTGATTTCAAGACCTTGGGGACTTCATTCTTGCCTTGGTCATTCGGCCACCCTTCCAACTCCCTTAACTGATTCTATCTTGACTTTGGAAGGTTCTTGTCCATGCCATCTTGTTAGCCATGTCATTGTCTGTTCTTGCCATATTGGCTTCTCGGTTTAGGCTCCCTTGTCCTCGCCAACTTGGCATTGTCCCTCCTCGGTTTTCATGCTCTCATTACAAGTAATAAATGTGTCCTAAATCAACTTAAGGGTTTTACCATTCTTAAGACATCCTAATAATACTAGGTAGGATAGAAAATAAAGACAATATAAATAAGTAGTGCACGGTCTCGGCCAAGACCACAAATAGTGCCGAATAAACTTACACTATAAGACCTTCAAGTGATAGAACCTAACCCACCCCATATTCCATATACTTCTTTGCCTTTCACCGAGGATCCATGCCCCCATATCTTCACCATCGATCCTTTGAATATGAGCTTAACAAAAGGGGTTAAGTAGCATATTAGCAATTTCTGTGATAATTGTATTATTTTATTCCCAGCGAGGTTTATAGCAGCTCTAAGAGATGGTAGAAATCAGAACTGGAAAAACTCCCTTATAAGGATTGTACAGACCAGTTTAGCATATGATCTTGTTTATTTTAATGTTTATCCTAACTTGCAGGTATCTTTACAAGATGAGAATTCATTAAATGCTTTAATATTAAGTATTAAGTTGCATGGATATGATTATATGTCTGGAACTGAGGTCATATGTATTTGTTATAGAATTTATTTTAAACCCTTATACACTATGAATCCTATGTGCAAAATAATGGATTTTAAAAAAGAAACAATTTTAATAGAAACGAATTTTGGTAAATAGAAAATTACCACCAGAAAATCTATCAAGTGGGATGAAATAGATTTTCCCAAAGAATGGGTCATAGAGGGAGCTGCTCCCTCCAAAGGTAATTGTAATACTGATGTTACCCATATTGAACAAACCCTATATGTGACTGTCAAGTTAAAATTTTCTAAACCAAATTACTTGACAAATAATTTTGGATCAAGATCTACTAGCTCTGATGTTTCAAACAGTTCTTATATTTCACCCGTTGATTATGATGTTAGATCTCCATCATGAGCTTCTACTTCACGTATTCAAGATTTTTTAAATCCAACTATCCCAGATAATACTGATAGCAATACAATTGATAGAATTGATAATGATAATATTGCCAGAGGAGTTAATGAAGACCTAGATATAACTGAGTCAGACATGGGTTATCCAAGTGTCTAATGAATCAAAATCAAAAAACTGATTTTAGTCGGGGATCGCCCGTACGAATAAAAATCAGTGAAGAATTTTATAAACCCAGGTGGGAACCATTTAAAAATGGGGTTTTGACACTTTTGATAACAGTGAACGATTAGTGCTTCAGGAGGAATTTTATAAAGATCTCTCTCAAGCTAACAACATGACATCCTTTGTTCCTTAGTTTATGGTTAAGTATGTGGGAGATTATATAGTGGGGGAGTCGTTCATACTGTTTTCCCTCCACAACAACCTTTTCAAATTGAAAAGGATAATAAAGTTCTTGATTTTGCTGTCTTTTCAAAATTATTTGAAGATAATACTGCTTGGTTACAACTTCACATATTAATAACATGCGCAAACATAATAACTACACAAATGTTTATATGAACATATTAGGGGAACAAATTATTCTTTTACATAATATAGTAGAGAAGTTAACTTCGGAAATTATGAAGTTGATTCCTTCTTCTAGCCGTCATACGCCTGCTGCTACTCCCAGTGTATAGCCTCCGCCTGAAATTAAAGATTTCAAGTTAAGAGCATACTCAGAGCTTGAGCAATTACTGGATGATAAGTTTATAGGATTACGAATCAGCCCTTTAACAAAACATTATGAGTTAGACTTCTCTGGAGATGATTATAAACAGAAGATGTCTGATGAGATTAATAACCTAGAAAAATATGCTAGGAAACCAGTCCAAATGATGTACTATTATCCCAGACGTACTCCTCGGGATATTTTATTTGAGGAGCAAGAGATTGTTGATAACAATAGTTATAGTGAAAAGAGTATCTATGAGTGAAACATAGACGGTTATACGGAACGACAAATTTATACGGCAGTTCACAGAATGCTTATGTATAGCACAATCTGCAAAGTTAAACTGACACTGACAAGACTGTTGCAGATATATCAGGATTTACTGGTCAACTGAAAGGCTGGTGGGATCATTATTTAACCCAAGAACAACGTAATAGTATTATTGGAGTAGTAAAAATTGAACCAGGTCTAGAACCTACGCAGAATGCGGTATATACCTTAGGGATTAATATTATAGAGCATTTTTCTGGAAGATGGTCAGATGATAGTGAAGTTATTAGAACCTTACTCCAGAACTTACGATGCAAAACCCTCACCTCATTTAGGTGGTATAAGGATGTTTTCCCTAACAAAGTCATGGAACTACCAGAGTGTAATAACCCTCACTGGAAGTCCAAATTTATAAATGGATTACCAGCCCTCTTCGCAGAAAGAGTTAGAAAATCTCTTAGAAAAGGGGGACTTACCATTAATTATGACATTTATACTTATGGAAGCCTAATAGGCATGAGATCAAGCTAAATCAGCAGATCAAAAGACAAAACCTCAATGAAAGACAACAGTTAGGGGAGTTATGTGGTCAGTTTGGAATGGAAATACGCAAAGCCAAGGTGTCTCATAGACGTAAAGCTAAAAATTAGGATAGTTTCCAAAAATGGAAAGCAAAACGCCTGGATAAGAAAGTGAGAAGAAAGAAAGAGTTTAAAACTCGCAAGAATTTTATAAAATCGAAGAATCAAAAGGCATGCTGGAAATGTGGCAGGACAGGCCACTATTTTAAGGATTGTAATGTTAAGGAGAAGATTAAGGCCCTTAACGTTGGAGATGATTTAAAGGATACATTATCCAAACTATTGCTTAACTCGAAGCCAGAAGATTTAGGTTTCGAAACTGATGAAGCAAAGGATTCCTCATCTGATGAGGAAATTAGAGTTCTTAATAACAAAGATTATATTGGTTCGGAAGAAGAATGCTTACCCTGTCAAATCGGACAACCTTATTCTAACAAACAGAATAAGGAGGATGATGAGTTCTATAATATATTTTCTCAATTCCAGGATATGAACATTAATATTCTCAAAGGTGATAACCTTATGGAGTTATTAAAATTGATTAAGGTTCCAGACATGAGATCACATATTATAGATCAACTCCAGGATACTTCAGAACCTTCACAAGGAAGAAAAGCTCTAGAACTATCAGGCGCTTATACCATGTCATAATTAAAAAACAAATGAGGGAGAAACAAGGAATTACAAGTACTCCAAAAGATTTGGAAAAGGAGATTAATAATCTCAAGCAAGAAATTTTGGCATTAAAAATGATTAATAATATGTTTGACGCGCGAACTTCCAATATTGAAGGTAAATGAAAAGAGATTATAGATCCGAATACAGTAGATGATACTTCTGCTTTAGATAATCTATTAATTATAGGTACTGGTGATGAAGCATGGAACTTTCTACAAACTCTGGAATTAATCACTTCACAAAAAATTTATATAAAGATAAGTCTTTTGATTAATTATAATTTCAAAAGGAATTCACTGCTCTTGTTGATAGCGGGGCAGATGTGAATTGTATACAGGAAGGACTTATTCCTTCTACATATTTTTATAAAACCACTCATAGTGTTAGATCTGCTAATGGGCAGAAATTACAAATTTCCTTCAAATTACCAAAGGCTTATATCTGCAATGATAAAACTTGTATAGAAGAGAGCTTTTTTTGGTAAAAGATATTTCTAGCCAAATTATATTGGGCACACATTTTATACAAAAACTATTTCCAATTACTAATATTGATAAGAAGGGTATCATACGAACCTTCAATGGAAAGCCCATTATATTTCAGTTTATAACTGAACCATTTTCAAGGGTGTTAAATAAGCTCAAAGATAGGCTGGTACATAAACACCAACAAATCAATTTTTTGAAACAAGAGATTTATATATCTACTATTGAAGAGCTTTTGGAAAATCCTAAGCTACAACAAAAAATTGATTTAATACAAACTCAGTTTTCACTTCAGATTTGTAATGACCATCCTAATGCTTTTTGGGATAGAAAAAAGCATAATGTCTCTCTCCCTTATGAGGATGATTTTAAAGAAGGTAATATCCCTAAAAAACTAGGCCATGCCAAATGAATTCCGAATACTTGGAATTATACAAAAAAGGAGATTGCTTCTACGTTACAGAAGGGTTTGATAAAGACATCAAAATCTCCATGGTCGTGTACAACCTTCTATGTTAATAAACATGTTGAGCAGGAAAGAGGAGTTCCTCAGCTCGTTATCAATTACAAAACACTTAATAAAGTTTTAAAATAGATTAGGTATCCTATTCCTAATAAAAAGGATTTACTTGATAGACTTAATAGTGCTATTATATTTTCTAAATTTGATTCAAAGTATGGTTATTGGCAGATTCAGATTGCAGAAGCAAATAAATATAAAACAACTTTTAATGTTCCTGTTGGGAAATTCGAATGGAATGTGATGCCATTTGGATTAAAAAATGCCCCTTCTGAGTTTCAAAACATTATGAATGATATATTTATGCCTCATAGTAATTTTATCATTGTTTATATAGATGATATTTTGGTATTTTCTGATAATATAGAAACCCATTTCAAACATCTTGATTTATTTAAGAAAATTATCATACAAAATGGTTTGGTCATATCAAAACCAAAAATGACCCTTTTCCAGACTAAAGTTAGGTTCCTGGGTCATAACATTGAAAAAGGAAAAATCATTCCTATTAATAGAAGTATTGAATTTGCATCAAAATTCCCAGATGTTATAACTGACAAGACCCAACTTCAGAGATTCTTGGGTAGCATTAATTATATCAGTCCTGTTATAAAGGATTTGACAAAGGATACAACCATCTTATATGAACGGCTAAAAAAGGTTCCTACACCTTGGACAGATGATCATACTCAAGCTGTCAAACGAATTAAGAGTAAGGTTCATAACCTTCCCTGTCTTACATTGTCCAATCCTACTTGGCCAAAGATTATAGAGACATATGCCTCAGATATTGGTTATGGGGGCATACTAAAAAAATACTCTTCAGTTGATAAACATGAGTATTTAATACAATTTTATTATTGCAAATGGAATCCTAGTCAGAAGAATTATTCGACAGTTGCTAAGGAGATCCTAACAATTGTAAAATGTGTTTTAAAATTTCAAGGCGAATTATACAATCAGAAGTTTTTAATAAAAATGGATTGCCAATCAGCGAAGTTCATGTTTAATAAAGACTGCAAGCATGATGTTTCTAAACAAATGTTTGCTAGATGACAAGCTTCACTGACACCATTTGATTTTGAAATACATTATAAAAAAGGGACGGATAATAGTCTGCCTGATTTCTTAACCAGGGAATATTTGAGTTCATAACTCTGTTAAATTTTTTTGCAGGATGAGGCCGAGTTTACCAGGCGATCCCCGCCATTATAAAGGAAGGGGACAGGGACGTGGAACTGGATGTGGTAATACTCTTGTCCAGCAAGGAACCAGAAGGCTTATAACTAAAAACATGGCAGGACCTTCTAATATTGATAAAGAAAGTCCTTTATATCACAAGTTTATGGATTTCATAAAATCCAGAGCAAAGGATGATAGTCCACAACCTTCTTATTCAGAGGTTGCAAATGATGAACAAGATGATAATGATGCTTATAAGCAACATGAGCATAAATAAGTTATACTCCTCTTAGATTATAAAGACCTTCAATGGAAGGACGAGCCATGGAAATTAATGGAGATATATCTAGAAGCTGGGTCATATCCCATTCTCACTTATAAATCGAGAATGCATTAGGAGACTATACTCTCAACCACGGGATCAACTGAAATTCAACATTATTATCCAATGAATACCAGAAAAGTTGATAACTTTTCCAAGATCATAATAAAGAAAATATTTACCCCAAAAGAATGGGGATTCATCACCAGTAAAGAAAGAGAATATTTCCACCCTGAGCAGAAAGTTCAGGTAAAATTCAATTACTGTGATTATGTGGATAGTTTTTATAAAACTTTCCTTTATGAAAACCCTCATAAAAAATATTCTTGGTTCATAAAAATATGTTCTAATGTTTATAAACAGAACATTCCAAATTGATTTTGGCAATGGTGGATTAGTTATGGTCCATCTATTCATACGTTGCCTTCACCATTCAAAAGTTTATACACTGAATGGATTGATGTCTCGTCCAAAGTTATAACATGAGAACAAAATAATATAATTATCACAGGTATTGCTAATATGCTATTCTTTGTTGAGTTTTCCATCCAATGGATAATGAGATGGTCAGTGGAAGTGGGCTATAACCCGCAACAGATTCATTGTCTTCAAAGAACCTTTTATACAAGGTTTTGGAAGAAATTATTACAGAAAACCAAAGACGGAGTCTTACATGGACATGAACTGATAGACCTGATAACTACGACTACCGCAAATTATAAAGAACTGAACCACAAGGAATAGTCATCGAATGATAATAGTCCATTCAAGCATATCACCAAAAAGCTACAACTTAAACAAAGAGTAGTTTCAAAAGCTGATATCATAGCATCTTATATGGCTGAAGTTAAGAAATATTTAATAAAAAATTTAAGTCAGGAATTCCCCTCAGACGCATTAATGACATCCAGTCATACTGAAGGAGAGGATCAAATTCAAGACTCTCAGGACCCATATGATCCAGATTTCGACATAGAAGATTATATCCTGAAGTTTGAAGATAAGATGGAGGAATCCTCCAATTCAGAAAGATCAAAGGGGAAAGAACAAATTTGATAATACAGCCGGTCCCAGTTTGATAAAGCACATGGGAAAAAATCTACTTTTATAAAGGCAAATGTATTATTGTAGTAGATGGCCGAATATATTTTGGCCTTTTATTAAATTTCTTTGTAGGCCATATAAGTAGGCCCTTTCTTTTTCTTTTTCCTTTTACTTTTTATCTTGTCGGCCACACTTGGGGCCATTTTTATTTGTTTGCATCTGTAATGTATCCATTATATAAGGATCATTAATTTTAGTTCAGAGGCAGGCTTTTCGCCAACCTCTCTCTCTATTGTAAAAAACTCTCTCTAAATAAGAAGTTGAAGTTTGCTATTTCTTATTGAGCACAACTTAAAGGCCCTTATAGTTTTATTTTCTTTAATTATAATTATATATTTATTATTAGATTAGCCGATAATCGGCTAAACCTTTTGTGTTGAGCTATGTTGCACTAGACTACTTGGAATCATGGTACTAATGCTTTAATAAAGCTGATGATTCATGTGAGAATGTACTAAGGTTGGGTAGAGGACAACCCAGACGGAATGTCTGAAGCTCAGGATGATGGTCCTGTTTTAGCCCGCTGAGCCGTGGTGGCGTTAGGACGTTTTTTTGGATCTGTTCTGAGTTAAGATATCCATGCCAGGGCCTGTCGACCCTTAAAAGTTCCTCAGATAGTGCCTCTCTGAGATCCCTTCCGCCGATTATGGCTTTCAAAAGATTAAAGTAAATAATTTAATATAATTAATATATGAGTGTATAAGACAACTAACCAGTATATCATAATTCATATTAAATAATTATTGTTTTGATGATTATAGAAATATTTATGTATGTCTTCTATTTTATTATTTTCAAATAAGAGCTTAGAGAAATTTCTTATATATGTTAATTACTTATGGTATAAAAAGGTATTCATATTGAAGACATTAATAGTGGCTGAGATATTATGTATATAGTCCTTAATTATTCTAAATAAGTATTTATAGTAATTTCGTTTATCTAAGAATTCAATTTTTAATAAGTGCTGATATATAGAACTTTGCGGTAGTTTTGGTGTATCAAATTTTGATAAATAATAATTTAATCGATAAATGACATTTCATAGCTATAGAGACACAAAATAATGACAAATTTACGATTGTGTCACTAAATTAAAAAAAGTATATTAGAACAATAACGACATTTTGTTGAAAATGAAATTTGTTGCTAGTTTTTGCGCAAACTTATGCGAAAGTTAATAAGACGGAATCTTTAGCACTGACATTATTATTCATATTATCTTTTATATTATTTTATTTTATTAAGTCATCTAAGAATTAAGAATTTAATACGGTTATAAGTCATACTAAAATTAATTATATAGAAGGTCTTATTAAATAAGTATTAGTATAATTATAAGAAACAATAAATTATAGAGTATCTAATTAATAGCGATGATCTTTTACCAATTACAATGTAATGGTCATGCACCATCTTATTAATTATCATAAATTAAATTATACATTGAATCTAACAAATGAAAATTTAATATTATTTTAAAACTGAATACTATTGTATTTCTTGTGACTATTATTTGATAGTTTATAACACTTTTTCAATATTATTAGGATTCATTTCAAAATATTAAAATAAATAATTTAATATGATTAATATATGAGCATAATTCATATTAAATAAAATATTGTTTGTATGTTTCAACAACTATGTGCATGTATTTAACTACATTGACGAGTAATTATATTTATTTTAAATTAGTATAAAAGTTATACATGCTATGATCTAATGTCATTGTAATAATTATCATAAATTAATGAAATAAAATTATACTGAAAAATTTCTCTGTCTAGACTTTTTTCCTCTCAAAAGCAATGAATGATCCGGGTTTATCCCACCAAAACCATTGGATATGATTACTTCTACTACCTCACCGAAATCAATATCATCATCTTTTAGAGATAAAAGTTTTACACAAAATAAATGAGGTGGATGAGTTTCCCCATCACTCTCTGAGGAATATCTACAAAGAATATATCAATCATGGCGGTTCTCAATTATCATAAAGCTCCAAGGAAAAAGAATTATGCATCATCGATCTATGGAAAGAGTTCTTCAAGACAGTCGATGGTTTATTTTTGGCTTCTTTCAGTTAATGCAACGATGGAAACCTAGCTTTGTTGCATCGATCGACTGCTCAAAATTGAGGACGATATGCTAGGCTATGTGTTCGAGGTTCCTTTAGAACAACCAGTTCTACCTTTTATGTTACAAACAGACAATCTTGTATGAA
Source organism: Anisodus acutangulus (assembly GCA_029783415.1). Classification (NCBI taxonomy): domain Eukaryota; kingdom Viridiplantae; phylum Streptophyta; class Magnoliopsida; order Solanales; family Solanaceae; genus Anisodus; species Anisodus acutangulus. The sequence continues at coordinate 12,825,924 of CM056501.1, forward strand.
TGAGAGAAGTTACTCTGCAAGATTAGGCCATCCAAAGTGTCACAATGCTATTAATTCTTCAAAGTCTCAAGACGCTTTTCTCTCTCATACTACTGCAAACAAGTGTCAAATACCATCCACCACGTGGATAACATTACTTCTCATCCTTCAGACACTTCCCCAATCCAAAAATATGCAATTGAATTCTGCAATCCAATTTCACTTCACAATTCGAAGGAGGCACATACTCAGTCACCAACGAGTACATGCAATGGAGAACCTGCCACCTATTCCACCTCAACCACAAAACCAACCGCTAATATTCACCTCTCATCCCTTGCAACAGGACCACCAACCCATTTCTAGGATATAATTGGGTCTGACAGGCCATGCAATAACTCCCAACATGATGGTAAATCTTAGGGAGACTCTGATAATACTACAAAACTCTCACTATCTTGCTTAACTACTCAGCGATGACATGAGAATTGCCATGACCAATTACTTCAACCAAATCTGGATGAACAACATCCTACAACCACTAGCTCCAAATCTGAATAATCAATTTGTCCAAGCAATGGGTGTTCAATGGAACATGCATCAGCCAGTGAATATGAATATTCATCAGGTTTAGATGCTAGAACTTCCCTTCTTTCCGCCAGAGGTAATAATTAGCCAACCTGAACCCCATATTTGTCTATTGGAACCTCCAGGATCCAATTCCATGCCCTCTCAGACAGGCCAACCTCCCATGCATCAGCAAGAAAATCAACCTCCAATTCAGGAAGAGGAGCTGGCAGAGCCAAATATAAAGGATCAGGAAGTAGTTATGAATCTAGGAAATGAATACATGGTGGAGTTCTCAAACCTAAACAAAGTAAAAAAAATTCTCTTCGAAGAGATGCGAGAGAAGAGACATATGCTCAACTGCCCATTTGCACTGTACAAATTCACTCTAGATATGAGACCCCCTCAAGATCCAACAGTGTGGAGCCATTCAATGATCTTAGAATGGAATAAATTTATAAATAATGAAAACACATCAATCGTTTATTAAGGTTAATTTTTAAATAAATTGTTATGGAAGAGTTATGAGATGAAACGTCTTTTGATAAACTTTAGAAAAGAAAATGAGATTATAATGGGAATTCAAGATTAGATATTAGCAATGAAACGAAGGAAAGATATAACATATGAAAAAGAGTTAGAAAAATATTCTGAAAAAGAGTTAGAAGAAATTGGTATACACATAGAAGATGTTATAACAACATACAGAAGGATAATAGAAATAAATACCAGAATAAATGAACAAAACATTATGATATACGATCTAAAAGCAGATATAAGAATGGAAATAGAGCACTATGGATGAAAAAAGACTAATGGAACAACAAAATAAGTTAGAAAACTTAGAATAATAGCAGAAAAATCCCTCACTTATAATAGAAATATAAACCAACATATCGTAAGTTGCAGAATAAGTATAGATCTAGTAGAAGAAAGAGATCAACGTTTACAAGAAAATGATAAAAAAAAATATATGAACAGGAGGAAACTATTAAAGAATTAAGGAATAGAATAACATTAAAAAGTGAAAAGTTGAGACAAAAGGAAGAAGAAAATTTGAAACTACTGGAAGATAAATTAAGAGAAATAATCAGAAAGGATAATGAATTAAAAGATCTAAATGATATTATAGAAGAACAATATAAGTACATCAACCTATTAAAATATAGATAAAGGAAAAAATAGTATAAGACTCTAAAGAAACATATTATCAGATGAATATATATGAAGGAGGATCAACACAAACACTAAGCTTTAAACCAGAATATACCAGAAAATACAAGATGAAAAAGAGGAACTATCTATTAAGAAAATATATATTTTTTTAAAATGGTTTGAAAGAAATAAAGAAACAAGATATATAACACACAAACATGAAAATATAATAGATACAATGAGTGTAAATGGAAGAACGAAAATAAACTTAATAACGGATGAAGTAATAAAAAGAGAGTTAGCCAAACTATCTACTAGAGAAGCCAGAAAATATAGAAACATATACTTTGGAGGAGTAGAATTTACTATAAAAGCATACTTTCAGAAAAACATAGATACACCTCTACAAATATACATATTAGATGATAGGATATTAGGAAATTAACAAGATGCTTTAATATCAGTAATAAAAGGAAATTTAATATACCAAAAACTAAAATTTACGATACAACCAGACTTTAGTATATCATTAAAAGATAAACACAATGACTTAGCCTTGACACTATATTACAAACTAGATGGAATAACAATGCCGCCAGGAAGTAAAGTCATAAGTATTGAAACAAAAATGATATATGCTCTAACTGGAAACCACCATGTAAAGAAACAACATGAAATGAATATATTAGTACCAAAAATGTAACAAGAGATATTAGAACAGATAGAACATAAAGAAAACTCCAAGATAACTATACCAGAAGAAATATATATAAATTTTAATACCAGAACCCTTATACCATAAAAAAGATTAATACCAAAAATAGAAGGATCTAGATTGAGTATTACAAGAGAACCGATAACGTCGCGACAGACTAGCATTACACAACCCAGAATATTAGATTTAATAAACATAAACACAAATAGATTGAAGGTTAAGGTAATAATATTCAAAGGCATGATAACAACAGATTGCATTGCTGAAATAAATACTGGAGCTATTAAAAGTTTTATACATATAAGTAAGATTAATGAAAATTATTGTGATTTAATAGACCCACAAACTTATAATTATCCTGAAAATGAAAGAGAAATAATAATTACTAAAAGTATTAATTTAAGATTCAAAATCCAAGATTTAGAATATAAGATAAATATAGGAGTAATAGAATATGATAGTTTCAATGAATTACTTTTAGGAAGTGATTTTTTAACTATGATAAATTATAAAATAAATAATAACGGAATAGAAATAAATGATCAAGAAAAAACGAGATTCATAAATAAAGTATGAATATACAAAGAGAAAAAATAAAAATTAAAGGAAATAAGGACAGCGTTATCAAAAGAGATATTTTCCAACTAAAATACTTAAAATACAAGGCAAAAGAAATAAAATTAGAAGAAAAATTAAACAATTAGAACAACAATGTGATAAATTTGATAAAATATGGATAGATATGAGAAATGGATGGAAAAAGAGAATAAATAATCCTGACTAATTCTAACAAAAAAATTAATGCATTATGGGAAGAGATAGTAGTAAAAGAAAAGCTGAAAAATACGTTGACAATAATTGATGAAATAAAAGAAAATCAAACACAAATACAACAGATGATAAGAGAAGAGCTGACTAACCTTTGGAATGTATCTAAAATACCAACGTTTAAAATAATATTAGAGAAGCTCAATATGATAATGGAAGAGAAAAACAAAGGTAAACAGGTAGCAGGAGATAATGAACCAAGTACAAGTAAAGAAATACAATGATTAATACTACTGCGCAACAACCAGAAATAGTACCAATCGATGCGTGGAGAAGAAGTAAAAAACCTATAATGATGGACATTAGTATTATTAAAACCAAAATTATCCACAGAAGTAGAAAAAACATTGGACATTCTAGCAATACTAAATAAAAAAGGATAATTTTAATGGAAAAACAAGAACCTAGTATACCCGGTGTACTTACGTTTTTTAAAAACAATGGGAAAAAGATAATAGAAAAAGAAAGATACAAATATGAACCTATAAGGACAAGAACACCAAAAGAAGATAAAGATTCAAGAGAAGAAAACATTTACTTAAAAGATACAGAAAAGACAACCTACGAATATTTAAACCTAAAACTAGATAAACAAGAACAACAAATATCTGAGTTAAAAACAGAGAATACAAGGTTGAGATTACATAGTAACGAAGAATGGTATGATAAGTACAAAAAATATAAACACAGATTTAAAGACACGAAGAAAATATTAAAAGAAACAAAGGTAGAATTAAAACAAACAAAAGAAAAATTAAATGAAACTAAAGCACAATAAAAACGAACAAAAGAAGAATTAAAAGAGGTAAAACAAGAACTAGAAGAATTAAAAGAAGAAATGCAAATCCTTAGAGAACAAATGAGAAAGTTAAAAGGAAAAAAGAAAGTAAGAAAAAATACTAGTGATGAAAGTACTAGTAGTAACGAAAAAACTGATAGTGATTCAAACAAAGATAGTAACGATAAACCAACTAACCAAGAAATACAAGTAGTAGAATTTATAGAGGAAATAGAAAATAAAGAAAATTTAGAAATAGTAAAGGAAAATAACCAGATAATAGAAGCCTTACAAAAAATGAAAAGAGTAAATGCTATCATAGAAGAAGAACCTGAAAGTGATATAGAAGAGAAATATAATAGACCTACGGAAACAGAAATAGAAACAGATGATGTAATAAATGAAGACGCAAATGATTATCCTGAGGAAGAGTTAGTAGACCTTAATTTAGAAGTAATAACAAAAAAATGGACAAGATTACCAAACCACATACCAGTAGGATAACAAACACAATTTAAGGAGTTTGTAGGATCAATGGAACAAGGAGTAAATTACAATGGATATTTTCTAGACCTAGATAATGTTTATGATGAACAAGAAATAGGAAGAAGAATAACTTATTGGAATCTTGGAATGTATATAGCAATAATGAACTCTACACAGACAGAAAACTTAGAATATATGTATGAATTAATATCTAGAACATTAATTGGAAAAGTAGCATACTGGATAGAATCTATAACATACCAGTTAAGAGGAGAAGTACTTAGCCATGCAACAGATTGGAAATCTATGTTGATAATATTTGATATTATACTAAAAAGAAAATTTTTAGGAGAAATATGGTTATTAGCTAGAGAAAACGTTCTTGCAGAAAGAAAAATTGAAATAGTAATGAATTTGAACAATATGAAATATTGTAAGACTAATAAATTACCAGAATATACAATTAGTTTTAGTAAGTTCTTTTATGAAGCAAGATAGAACCAGAAGAAGGTCTGATATATCAACAACTTTATTATGATCACTTACCAACACCTTATAACACTGAGGTATCAAAAGAATACACCAATTAGAACCAAAAGAAAATACATCAGGAGAAAGAATAAGAGTACTAAGAGCATACTTAATGTGAAAATGTGAAGAATTTAGAATGCAATAAAAGATTAAAAAAGATAAGAAACTAGGATTAAGAGAAATATGTGGATTCACGGAAAGAAGACTAGTATTTGGATGCGATGATAAAAGAAAAGAAAGAAAATATAAAAAGAGTAATAAGAGATATCAAACAAATAAATACAGGAGAAATAACAATTATAAAAATTATAATAACAAACCAAATTATAGCAACAAGCCTTATTACAAACCTTATAGAAAAAAGAGATTTAAAAGATATAAAAATACCCCTAAAACCAGAAGTAAATTTAGATACAAGAGAAAATTTAGAAAAAGAAAATATGTGAAACCTGTAGAAACAGAAAAGGCTAAAAAATGTAAATGCTGGAACTGTAATGAAAAAGGACATTATGCTAATAAATACAAAAAACTAAAGAAAAAAGGATTAAAATACATAAATACGACACAATTTATAATGTGTTTACAAAAGACTAAAGAAGATAATGATAAATGGTATGACTATGAAGATTTCTATGTCAGTCAAACTGATGAAGAAAATGAATCAGATTCAGAAATATTAACTTCATTAACAGACAATTAGAAAGTGAAAGTAGTTCTGAGTAAAATGAACATACTAGAAAAAGAAAAAAGAAAACTACTAGAAGAAAGAGATTACTGGATACAATGTGAGCAATATGTTCACTATAAGCTTGTTACAACTACAACTACAAGTGCAACAGGAAATAAATATTATAATGATAGATATAACAAGGTTACAAAAAACCTTAGTAGAATAATAGAAAAATAAGCGAGATAAATTGGCAACTTATTAGAATAAGGAGGAGTACAGAAATTCTGATCCTTTTGCATAAGGATCTGAAAAAATTACTACTTTGATAGGGATCATGTAGCTTTGCTACTTGAAGCCCAATTTACTACTTTAATAGGGATCATGTAGTTTTACTACTTGAAGCCCAATTTACTACTCTAATAGGGAGCCTGTAGTTTTTACTACTTGCAGCCCAACTGAATACTCTGATAAGGGAGCCTGTAGTTTTTACTACTTGTAGCCCAATTTACTACCATGTATTACTACGTACTACCATGTATTACAAAATCATGACAAGGAAAAAAGAATCTGATGGAAAGATCAACTCAATGTTAAAGATGATATTATCAAGGACACCTGGAAAGCAACCACTAAAGATGATATTATCAAGAAGGACACCTGAAATCAATCAAAGGAAAGGACAAAAAACTTTTGGAAAGTTTCAGCAGACAAACTGTAGCACTTTAGACTTATGAAAAAGTGATTACTATTTACTTTATGACTTTTGAAAAAATGATTACTATTTACTTTATGACTTTTTGAAAAGCAGTTCTGTCATATTATCAACCGAAGTTATCTATATAAAGAGCCTCTTGTAACTAGATTATTCATTCAAAAACTTCCTATACAAATCCTTACTTGAAAAATCTCTATGTCTAGCTAAACCCCCTCCTTAGTCTATAATCCAGATCAATTGTAATATCATAATACCAGAGAAAGAACACTTTGAAAGATTATAATTAGAACCATATTAGAGTTTAAACCTGCACCTTAGCAAGAATTTTAGAAGATAGTCTGTTGAGAACTCCCAGGCACCTAGGCTAATTATCCCGCAAATTCGGTGGAAGAAGAAGGAAAGCAGAGCCAAGGGTGGGTTGAGATCTCCGGTGATCTGAAATTTTGATTAAGAGGTATGATTTCTAGACTATGTATTTTTAATTATGATCTTGATAAGTGTTAAACTCCGTAATTATGATGTTCATATTGGTTAAAGATTATATGCTTTTATTTAAAAATGAAATTTGAGTTGATACTACCAGTTTCCTTACTACATGCTTATTATTTGATAAACTTAGATAAAACTTTTTTAATATACCATCTATATTCCTACCCTCTTCAGGGTTACTAGATGATGAAAAAATCCATCCAGAAATTGGTATCACAACCACCAAATGATGAATCAGCCTACTAATTTCATAATGTGGAATGTGAAAGGTGCAAACAATGAGAATTTTAGTATTAACTTTAGGGATATGCTCAATACCCATCAACCTTGCCTTGTTACCCTTATAGAAACTAGGATGGAAAACCATGTAGGGCTGCTTCAAGATTCAGAGTTCTCTAAAAAGATAGAAATTCTTGCTAATGGTCAATCTGGGGGTTTAGCAGTCATGTGGGATTACAACATTGTCAAGGTTAACAACTTTGTCAGAAGAGACCAAGGCATTTATGCTAACATTGAGGTAAAGCCCTCTTCTTTCTCTTGGCCTTTAATTTTGTTTATACTAGAACTAATAAACTCTTGGAGATGAATTATGGGAAGATCTTTTTAATATCTATAGAAGCCATAATGGTTCTTGGTTAATTGGTGGAGATTTTAATGATGTTATACATACTTCTGAAAAGATTGGGGGTAGGCCTGTGAATAATAATATAATTTTTAAGTTGTGGAAGTGTTTCAATTCTTGTGGCCTCATTGACCTATGTTTTAAAGGTTGCAAATATACATGATCAAATCATAGAAAAAGAGGTCTTATAATGGAAAAATTGACAAAATGTGTCCAAGAGAGCAAAAAAGGGCCGGAAAAGAGTTGTGTTTGAATCGGGAGATTGGGTTCGGGTACATTTCCGCAAGAAGAGATTCCCCAACAAGAGGAAAGAAAAGTTGATGCCTAGAGGTGATGTTCCATTTGAAGTGCTTAAGAGGCTCAATGACAATGCCTACAAAATTGACCTACCTCCGTAATATCAAGTCCACAACACCTTCAACATTTGTGATCTTTCACTCTTTGACACTAAGGATGATGAACCCTTAAATTTGAGGACAAATTCTTCTAAAGAAGGGGAGAATGATGCAAAATGAGTTCTATCAAGACTGTTCACGAGGAGGAAAGCCTGTGAACTTCAAGCACTACAAGGACTATTCATGAAGATGGACATCATTGAGCATACTCTAGGACCATCTCGAGGTTTCCAAGTGTTTATGACAGCATGGGAAGGTGAAAAGAGTACAAAAATCCCCACCTGCGAATCGTAGATGGGGTCACATATGGAGTCTGTGACTCGCAGATTGTTTCAAGAAGGCACATATGAAGCAATCACTGAAGAACATGATCTGCGAATCACAGATCATGTCACAGACCCAACTTGTGATTCGCAGGTCAAGAGCATAGTTTGAGAGCGCGACGTTTTTGCTATTTTTGCAATCCAGTGTCACTTTTGGGGCTCTTGTGTAATAAATTAGTCCTACACTATAAATAAGAACCTTAAGTCATTTCCACAACTTAGACATATTTAATATTGTTTTTATGCTTCTCTTTGAGAACTTGAGTGTTGAGAGTTTGTTTAGGCCTTTCATTGACCTTTGATTGGAAAGGTGGGTTACTTGGGAATCTAATTCCCTTGAGGTCCTCCTAATAGGATTAAGTGTTTTATCTTAGTTTAATCAATTGAGGTCCATATTTTAATATGCTTTGGTTGCTTTTGATTCCATTTTACTGTGTATTCCTTTTTATCTTTTAATTCCTTGTTTGATTTCATTTCTGCAATTTGGTATGTATCAAAACATCATCAAAACAACTATTAAACCAGCCCAACATGGCTCTAACACACCAACAAGATTTTCACTTTATATAGCTCATGTTCTAGCTTGTGTAATTATTTTAAGACTTAGGTATGCTCATATACATATAGAGAATGAGGTTACTTACCTTAGAACAGCAAGAACAACTCCAATTCAATATTACTTCAGCATGAATTACCCATCCAACGCAGCCACAAGAACAAAGAAGAGAAACTAGCAAGAACTTCGTGTTTCTCGTCACAAGAATCACTTTGTAGACTTGAAATCACTTAGGGTTTGTGATAGCAACCGCGGAGGCTCAACTCCACTATGAACCAGAGAATATCAAGATGCTTTAATGGACTTCAAATAGCAATGAAAAAGTGTCTTGCGATCGAAGAAGAACTCTATCCCGATTAAGATATTTTGCACAAGTCTTACACCTGTTTGGAGGCCCAAATTAAAGTCCAAGATGAGATGGAATGAGGCCCAAATCTGCCCCAAAAGGAGGAAAATATAGCATCCCAAACTTGTGTTTCTAGAAGCTTATTTAACGTTGTGCTGACTTTATTTAAAGTTTTATTAAACAATATGTTGGTGGTCTTCAATGCACCTTGGAACAAAGTGTTTGTAGTCTTCTATGCACCTTGGAACCAAGTGTTGGTGGTTTTCTATGCACCTTGAACCAAGTGTTGGTGGTCTTCTATGCACATTGGAAATTTCAGATTATTTAATTTAGTTTGACCACCATTAAAGCCTAGAATGTTCTTTCTTTTCTTTAGGGTGGCAGCCACCATTTTACTCCTATATAAATGAGTGTTTTCTTTTTCATTGTAACCATGTTTAATGAATTAATATTATTAGCCTTGTGGCTTGTGGAGACCTTTGAGGTTCTCTTTTCAGTTATGCCATTTTTGTTCTACTTTGAACCATAGCTCGGATTCTTCAATGGTAAGATTCCTTGTTTGAGTTCCTTCCCTCCTATTCTTCTTCTTAATTGATTCATCTTCTTCTTCCTCTATTAAAGCAAGGTTTCAAGTATCAAATACTTTACCTTGTGTTCTTCTCTCCCAAGAATCAATCCCTCCCTCTGATAACAACGAGGTTAGGGAGATCTCAAATTTAGAACTACAATATTAGAAGTGTGAAAATAAAAAAAATAGAAAAGATACAGAAAACTAGAAAAATAAAGTTATAGAAAAGTCGAAGGAACAATCCATGATTTTCCAAGAACGTAAGCTCTAAAGTCTTGACAAGATCCAAGTAACAACGTACAAATTTAAAAGAAGAAATCTAACGCCTTTAGTTGAGATAACGAATAAAAAACAATAGATTTGGATCTTGACCGTTTTGTGTATTTACCCTTCGCTAATATTTTTATAATATACGATGTTTAGATAATACTTACCCTTAAGGCAATAATTAGTATTTAGAACTAATTACCTTTGAAAGAATACCAGAAAGAAATCAAAGATATCAACAAAGAATTTATCGTTCTACCTGATGAGAACCTAGTCGCCCCAAAAGCGTCTATGTGGAGTCAAGACCATTCACTCCAAACACCACGAGGGTTGCATATGAAGATAGGCACTCATGAGCATGTCTTAGCTCCTGAGGATCTCAGGTGTGGAAGATTGCATGGGAAGGCAATAAGGGGAAGAATGGTAAACAAACACCATATGCGATGCGAATAGCAGACTGTGTCAAGAAGCCGCAGATGAAGCAATCACCGAAGGATATGACCTACGAATCCAGATTGTCATGACCCAAACTGGAGGGCCATGACGGGAACCCGGACCTTACCTGCTGAGCACAACTAGACATATATTCACCACATAATCGTAAAAAGCATGGGTTACAAGGGCCGTCACAAGGTAACCTGCTCACTCATAGAAATAATAAGCTGAAAAGGTGCATGACCAATATGGTACATATATATACATAGATGCTGGACATGACCGTACGAGCCGACAAAGATACCATAGACAACTATACAACAAAAACATAGGCCGAGGAGGACACATAACATCTAACTGCATCATAACTGCCTACAAGCCTCTACTGGAGTACGTGATATCATAAGGTGGGGACAGGGCTCCTCCATACCCATATGCATTTAAAAAATATCATGCCAAGGCTAGATCATAACTCTGGGATAAGTAGAGTTCTCCAATATCAGCTGAATGCAAGCTACTGGTATAGACTGTCTCCCTATCAACCTGAGCCTATGGGCATGAAACGCAGTGTCCCCAAGAAAAAGGGGCATCAGTATAAATAATGTACCGAGTATGTTGGGCATGAAAAATAGCAAAATAAAGGCATGAAGGTAACCTAAGACAAAAAAAATCAACCTGAACAGAATGCCTCTGAGGGCCATAATATGCCTAAGTATCGTACATGTGCGTATATAATTCATGGTCGTACATATACATATGCGTATATTACGCTATCAACCCTATGTGGGCATCCCATCATATCGTATCGGCCTCTGTGGGCATAATCATCATCATATACCAACTAATTAGGTGGTGGTGCATATATAATGCCATAACCTTTCCCATACCCCATATACATATCATATAGCATACGTGTATATAATGCTTATGAGGTGATGGTATATACATGTATATAATGAATGAATGATACTAAGACACTCTGACTCTATCGGAGTGACGTAAGGTCGTTGCCCCTCCGATTAACATTATGGAACTATAACATCATCAATACAACTTACTTTGAATAATCAACAAGCCATAAGATAAGATCACTATCATTATATAGAAGTCAAGAACATCAACCTCTAACATATCTAAGAGTGGAGCCGTTGTCGATATTGTTCATTTACGTTCGTTTCATTCTGATCATGCCAAAAGAAGGAAGAGTAGCCTTAACATACCTTTGTTGCTAACGACTCCACATACTTCCTTTAGTACTTCAAACTACATCAAGGTATTAGAACTATGGTTAATGCCATGGAAGGACTCAAAACACATTTCTAAGCTAGTAGCTCTCTTATGGAAAATCGGGCAGCACTTCACCTACATTTCCTCACTTCCCCAAATAAAAAATAGCACCAAACAATGATATTAACAATATCAATAACCAATCCATCCATTCAGCCCTCAACAACACAAGAAAAATTTCGACAATTCAAACATAGTATAACGAGCGACAAGCTTGGTTTACGATTAAACAATTATAGCTCTAAAACCCCTTTTCTCCTTCCAGAACCTGTTAACAACATTAACCACAATATATTCAATTACTCCTACTAATTTTCAGCCACAACAAAACATTGAAATGAAGTCATAATAGTCCAACCATTTTCAGCAACTCAAAACCGATTTTTAGATCATTTCTTCATCAATTCTTACTTCCACAACCTAGTTAAGACAGTAATAAGCTTAACCACAACATAATACATCCAATCCTCATATGTGACAACCATATAATAACATGAAACTACTCCAAAATAGTCCATAACAACACAACAACATTTACCTGATTTTCAGCCCCTATTTTATAAGTTCTTCACCACACAACTAGCTAGAACTTAGACAAGTTTAAATACATGAAGGAGAGAGGTTTTTTAAACCTAATTCAAGCATTACAAAGGAAGAAACACGGCAGTAGCTTACCTTGGATGAGAATCAATTTTCTTCACTTGGATTTTTCAAGATTGGAGACAATCTTTCAACTTGAATTGAAGAACAAGAAGAGGATTACTTAAGATTCTTAAGGATTTGGGGTTGACCAGTTTAGATGGAGTTTCTCTTCCAATTGAAACTTGAAAAGAAAAGAGAATCACTTGAGGTCTCTTAAGGTTATGGCAAAATCAACTTTTTGGAGAAGGATTTCTATAGCTGACTTGAGAGTGAAGTTTATGAGTGAAATTGAGAGGATAATGATATTCATCATCCCTTAAAAAGGGCCTCATGGTCGACCAACACTTGCCCTTTTTGGTGGATTAATTTGGACCCTTCCTTTTATCAAGTAGGTGACATACCTACTTGTCACATGCTTGCTTAATAAATAGGTGTCACATGCTGCCATTATTCACTTAGACACGTGTCTCATCCTCGTTAATAATCATGACATGTGTTAAGTAGCTCAAGTTGGTAGGATGGGTAAGCAAGTAGCTCGAGCAAGTAGGACGGTAAGCAAGCAACTCAATTTAATGTATCCAATATCCCGTTTGTTTCCCAAGCTCATTCACCTTAACTTACTTAAGATTTCGATAAACCTTCCTTAAACTTGTAGGTGGATTTCCTCCTTTATAAGCTTACGTTAGATATCTTATAATGACAATAACGTATGAAGTACGTGGTATAACAATAGACATATCTAATATTGTATAACCTCGAAGATAATCCTGATGTCCAAGACTAGGAGGACTAATATATGACGAATCTCAACATACAAAACTACGAGGTGTAACATCCTTCCCTCCTTAGAAACATTCGTCCTCGAATGAGAAGTATACATAAGGGAACAATTAATCCTCAAGGTTTTCTAAATTTTTTTGACCGAATCTCCCCTATAAATGGGACTATCCGAACCTTGTCAACAAGTAGAAGATATCCAAACTTGACTGATACGTCCATACAGTAACATATACATATCACCGGGCCTCATGTGGTCGTCAAACATCAAACATAACTATCTGAAGTGGGAACTCACCTCATGTATCCATACATCAACTCTTGGTCAGGCTATGCTTCACTCAGAACATCGGCTTTAGTATGAAATAAGTGAGGATACTTATACTTTATCTCCTCTTCTGCCTCCAACGTCATCTCTTCTACATTCTTATTTCTCCACAGAACCTTCACGGAGGCTACTTCCTTAGTCCCTAGCTTGTGGACTTGTCGATCTAAGATAGCAATAGGAACCTCTTCATATGATGAGTCCTCTGTAACTTTCATATCGTCAATCGGTACAATCCAGGAAGGATCCCCAACACACGCTCTCAACATAAAAACATGGAATACTGGATGAACAAACTCTAACTCGGGAGGCATATCGAATTCGTAAGCCACTTGGCCTATTCGTCGAATTATGTGATATGGCCCAATGTACCTTGGGCTGAGCTTTCCCTTTTTCCCAAATCTCATTACACCCTTCATAGGAGAAATATTCAAGAAGGCCCAATCATCCACTTGGAACTCTAAGTACTGTTGTCACACATCTGAATACGACTTCTGACGATTCTGAGCGGTTAACAACCATTCTTGGAAAAGCTCCACCTTCTATATGGCTTGGCGCACTAGGTCAGGCCCAAATAATTCTCATTTGCCTACTTCAAACCATCCGACAAGAGATCTACATTTCTATCCATACAAAGCCTCATATAGAGCTATTTCGAACTAGCATGATAATTGTTATTGAACGCAAATTCAATAAGAGGTAGATGATCATCCTAACTTACCTTGAAGCCCAATACACAAGCTCGTAGCATGTCTTCGAGCATTTGAATCGTACGCTCGGCCTGCCCGTCTGTCTAAGGGTGGAAAGCAGTGCTAAGATTAACTTGAGTGGCCAAACCTTTTTGAAATGATCACCAGAAATTAGCTGTGAACTGCGAACGTCGGTCAGATATAATAGAAATAGGCACACCATAAAGGCGAACAATCTCCTTAACGTACAATTTCGCATAGTCCTCGGCTGTGTAGGTAGTTTTGATTCCCAGGAAATGAGCTAATTTTGTAAGTCTATCAACAATCACCCAAATAGAATCAAACTTATGATAAGAGCGAGGCAAACCTATAATGAAATCCATATTAATCATTTCCTATTTCCACATCGGGACCTCAATGTTCTGAGTCAAGCCGCCGGGCTTTTGGTACTCTACTTTTACTTGATGACATATAGGTCACTGAGCTACAAACTCCACAATGTTTCTCTTCATGTCGTTCCACCAATACATACCTTTGAGATCATGATACATCTTAGTAGATCCAGGGTGAATGGAATTTTGTGAGCAATTGACCTCCGTCATAATCTTGTCTTGTAATCCCACTACATTTGGAACACACAAACGACCCTGGTGCTTGAGAACCCCATTTCCGTCGATCTCAAAGGTTGTGGTCTTCTTTTGTTGAATAGCCTTTCTGATTTTTCCTAAAATGGGGTCTTTCCACTGATGTTCCTTAACTTTCGATATGAGGGACGACTCTGATGTATCCCGAATCACAAAGCCACCATCTTTCCAATCCATTAATCGGACTCCCAACCTAGCTAACTAATGGAGCTCTCTTATCAAATCTTTCCTCTCGGCCCGCACCAGCATCGAGCTGACCGTAGACTTGCGACTAAGCGCATCCGCTACAATAATAGCTTTATCGAGATGGTATAAGATGTCCACATCATAATCCTTCAACAATTCAAGCCACATTCTTTGTTTCAAGTTCAACTCTTTTTGTTTAAATATATACTGCAGACTCTTATGATTCGTGAAAATGTCTACATGAACACCATACAAGTATTGTCGCCAAATTTTCTGTGCATAGACTACCGCAGCTAACTCCAAATTGTGCATCGAATAGTTATTCTCATGTTTCCTCAATTACCTTAAAGCATAAGCAATCACATTACCATGTTGCATCAACACACATCCTAAACCCATTCCCGAGGCATCACAATACACATTATAACCTTCTGGACCCTCTGGAAGAGTAAGAACTGGTGCCGAGGTTAGTCTTTCCTTTAACTCCTGGAAACTCTGCTCACAAGCATCAGACCACTGAAACTTTATGGCCTTTTGTGTCAACCTTGTCAATGGTGCGGATGTGGTAGAAAATCCTGCTACAAACCTCTTATAATAGTCGGCTAAGCCTTAAAAGCTACGAACCTTTGATGGAGTCATGGGCCTCGGCCAATTGTTCACCGCTTCTACTTTCTAAGTGTCAACTCTTATTCCTTCATCTGACACTATATGACCAAGGAAAGCCACTGAATTCAACCAAAACTCACACTTGGAGAGCTTAGCATACAACTTACGATCCTGGAGCGTCTGTAGTACTACCCGCATGCTCCGCCTCCGAGTGAGAATAAACCAGAATATCATCTATAAATACTATCACAAATATAGCTAGAAATGGGCAAAACACGTTGTTCATTAGATCCATAAATGTTGCTGGCGCATTTGTGAGCCTGAATGACATTACTAAGAACTCGAAGTGCCCATACCTTATTCTGAAAGCCATTTTTGGAATGTCCTTCTCCTTGACCCTTAGCTGATGGTACCCTGACCTTAGGTCGATATTTGAGAAACATTTTGCACCCTGTAACTAATAAAACAAGTCATCAATTCTGGGAAGAGGGTATTTGTTCTTAATAGTGACTTTATTCAGCTGCCGATAGTCAATACATATTCACAATGCGCCATCTTTATTTCGTACAAACATACCAGCGCACCCCAAAGGGACATGCTGGGCTCAATGAAGCCTTTCTCAAGCAGATCCTTTAGTTGCTCCTTTAATTCTTTCAATTCAGCTGGCGCCATTCTATAAGGAGGCATAGATATCGGCTGAGTGTCTGGCAACATATCTATACCGAACTCAATCTCCCTTTCAGGAGAAAGGCCTGTAAATTCATTTGGAAATACATTAAGAAACTCATTAACCACCGAAATTGATTGAAGGGTAGGTGGTTGAGCATCGACATCTCTGGCCCGAACAAGATGGTATATACAAACTCTGGAAACTATATTTTTTGCCTTAAGGTATGAAATAAACCTAACCTTTGGCATCGTAGTATTACCCTTCCATTCAAGGGCTGGCTCACCTGGAAACTGAAATCTAACAATCTTTGTTCGGCAATCAACATTAGCGTAGCACGACGCCAGCCAATCCATGCCCATAATAATATCAAAATCAACCATTTCTAACTCTACTAGATTTGCTAGGGTCTGATGGCTTCAAATTAACACTGCACAATTCTGATAGATCATCTAGCAACTACCGACTCACCAACTGGGTGTAGATACCATAAATAGCTCTCTTATCAACTCATGCTCCATAACAAGCTTACAGGAAATGAAAGGGGTGTCATATTATAGATTGGATCCTGGATCTAATAACGCATATACATTGTGTGAAAATTCTGATAATATACCTATAATAACATCAGGTGAAGACCCAATCCTGGATCTAATAACGCATATACATTATGTGAAAATTCTGATAATATACCTATAATAACATCAGGTGAAGACCCATGATCCCGTCGACCTATCTATGCGTAAATGCAGTTCAGGCTACCATCGAAACTAGTTGATCCACCCCTACCTCTGCCTCGACTGGTTGATGTATGATGACCTTGCCCTGATAGGCATGCTAAAGATGATGAAGGTACTACATATCCGGCCGACTGGGCCCTAACACCTCCGCCTCTTATCAAACAATCTCGAATAATATGACTGGGAAACCATAAGAATAGCACTCATCTAATCCTCGTTGGCACGACCCCAGATGGGCCTTACCACACTGCTCACATCGAGACAAAGGCAGCCTCATCTGAAAAGAATCCCCTCTATAATAGGACCCTGATGCTCGTGAAATCTAACCTAGTCCAAATTGAGCAAACCGATCAACCCTCGGCCTCGAAAACTGTGATGGTACACTAGCTGCGGGGTAGGATGGGCACCTATAAACTGTGTCCTAGACCCACCTCTGAACTCTCCTATGTCACCTACGAACTGGGCCCTTTTGTGCTGGCCCCTATCACGCTCTCGATCTACCCCCTGTTATCTTTTACAATCCTCCAGTTATGTGTATAATCTTGAATGCGAGAAATATTCATATTCGAATTTAGAGAAGCCATAGTACACATATTATCCAAGTGCGGCCCCAAGCCTACTACAAACCTATATACCCGGTCACTCATCTTAACTATGATCGTAGGAGCATATCTGGCCAACAAATTAAACTGCAAGCTTATTCTCGAACACTAATATTACTCTGCTCAAGACGTAAAAATCTATCCTTCTTGGCCCGTCGGAGCTTGATCGAAAGAAAATGCTGTAAGAAAGCCTCCGAAAACTCTCTCCATCCTACTGGTAGGGCACGACGTCCCCTAGAATGCTCCCATGTCTTATACCAGGTCACCGTGATATCCCGCAATCTATAAGAAGAAAACTTTACTGACTCAGTATTGGTGGCATCCATTACCCGCAAGGTACGCTGCATTTGATCCAGAAGGGTCCAGGTTGATGAAATATCAAACTCTCGCACTAACTGCTCTATCAAAAGGATCGGTAGTCTGATGTTGGGCCTGAGTGGCCATCAATTGAGTCAATAGTTGTACAACACTTCGCATATCAAGATCCTCATCCAGAGTATCAGGTGTAGGAACTGGGGGTACTGCAGCCCCACTAAGCTCCTCTGGAGGTGGTGGAGTCGGGGAATCATGCGGAGGAGTCATACTGTGGGCCTCACTCTGGCCCTCACTAGTTGGTGGCACTAGGCTAGTACCCTCGTCCGCAGCCGTATTCAACACCCTCTTACTCTGGAACTTATTTCTTGTTGTAGGCATTGCTAAAATAATAAACACGAGATAGATTAGGAGTTGAATGCTTATAACTCAGCTCTACTGCACGATATAGAACAAGAAGGAAAGGTAACCATCCTAAATGCCTCGTAACCTCATATTTATAAGTGTGGTGCACAACATACCCATAAATAAGACTCTACTAGGCACAACTTGCAGACTCTCTAGGACAAACCTGCTCAGATACCAAGTTTGTCATGACTCAAATCGGAGGGCCATGACGGGCACCCGAGCCTTACTTGTCGAGCACAACTAGACATACATTCACCATATAATCATAAATAAGCATGGTCACGAGGGCCGTCACAAGGTGACCTGCTAAATTGTAGAAATAATAAGCTGAAAAAGTGCAAGACTAATAGGGCATATATGTATATAGATAGATGTCAGACATGACCGTATGAGCCGACAAGTCTACCATAGATGACTATACAACAAAAATATAAGCCGAGGAGGCCACATAACATCTGACTGCATCATAATTGTCTAGAAGCCTCTACTGAAGTACGTGATATCATAAGGTTGGGATAGGGCCCCGCCATACCCATATGAATATAAAAAATATCGTATCAAGACTAGACCTCAACTTCGGGATAAGTATATTGCTCAAATATCAGCTGAACAGGCAATCTGCTGGTGCGGACAATCGCCCTATCTACCTGAGCCTGCGGGTATCAAATGCACGGTCCCCCAACAAAAGGGGCATCGGTACGAATAATGTACCGAATATGTAAGCAATGAAAAATAGCATAATAAAGACATGGAGGTAACCTAAGACAAGAAAACATCAACCTGTACATAATGCCTCTGAGGGCCATAATATGCCTAAGTATCATACATGTGTGTATATATTCCTGGTCCTACATATACATATGCGTATATAATGCCATCACTCCTCTCTGGCCATCCCATCATATCATATCGGCCTCTGTGGGCATAATCATCATCATATACCATCTGATCAGGTGGTGGTGCCTATATAATGCCATAACCTTTCCCATACCCCATATACATATCATATAACATACGCGTATATAACGCCTGTGAGGTCATGGTATATATATGTAGATAATGCATGAATGATACTAAGACACTCTGGTTCTATTGGAGTGACGTAAGGTCATTGCCCCTCCGATTAACATTATGGAACTAACATCATCAACATAAATTACTTGAAGAATAAACAAGCTATAAGATACGATCACTATCATTATATAGAAGTCAAGAACATCATCCTCTAACGTATCTAAAAGTGGAGCCGTTATGGATATTGTTCATTTACTTTCATTTCATTTTGATCATGCCAAAAGAAGGAAGAGTAGCCTTAACATAACTTTATTTCTAATGAATCAATAGATACCGCCCGCAGTAGTTCAACCTACATCAAGGTATTAGAACTATGGTTAATACCATGGAAGAACTCAAAACATATTTCTATGCTAGTAGCTCTCTTACGAAAAATTGGGCAGCCCTTCCCCTACAATTCCCCACTTCCTAGAATTCAAAACAGCACCAAACAATAATATTAACAATATCAACAACCAATCCCATCCATTCAGCCCCTCAACAACATAAGAACAATTCCAACAATTCAAAAAATAGTACAATGATCAGCAAGCTCGGTTTGTGATTAAACAACTATAGTTTTAAACCCCTTCTTCCTTCAAGAAAATATCAACAACATTAAACACAACATATTCAATCATCCCTACTGATTATCAGCCACAATATGACTTTAAAATGACCCCAAAACAGTCCTACAAATTCAACAACTCAAAATTGATTTTTTCAGAGTATTAAAACACGTTTTCGACTTGTCTTTTCTTTCAATTCGAGCAACACAACCAATAGTACATCATTGGTCCTCTTCTCATTTAACCTAGCCATAAATTCAACTTAAAATCAAGTTCACAACCAGGCAGCAGTGCGCAACAACAAACAACATACTACTTCTTCGAAACTCGCAAGTTCTAGTCTTTCCGATCAAGCTACAACTTGTAGAAGCTTAGATAAGGGAAAGTGTAAAATAAAATTACCTTAGACTGAGTAGAACCCAATAAACCTAGGTACTCTTCACCTAAAAACAACCTCCAATGCAGCTACAGGAAAGAGAAATAGAAGCTAGCAAGCAGTCCGAGTTTCTTCGGCACTAGAATCACTTGTAACCTTTGAAATCACTTAGGGTTTGATGGAAATTTTGGGAGAGGAGTTGCAGGGGTTTTTCTCTCATTTTGCTCTGGAAATTATGATGAAATATGAGAGAATCAACCCATATAAAGGGCTTCTTGGCTGCCCTAATCTACCCCTTTTTGGGGATTAAATTTTATCCTTTCCTTTTAAGCAAGTAGGTGATGCACCTATTTGTCATGTACTTGCTTAATTAAATAGCTGTCACTTGCTGGTCCATTGAATTTAACATGTGTCTCATCCTTAATTCATAGTTAAGATATGTATCAAGTAGCTAAAACAAGTAGTACGGAAAGTAAGTTGGTGAAGTGGGCATGTCGGGTAAGCAAGCAACTCATTTTTATTTGCCCAAATCTCATTTCCCACATTTCAGAGCATTCATCAACCTCAAGTTAGTCGTGTATATATTGAATGGAAGTACAGGATGTAACAATAGGCATGTCTAATATCGTATAACCTCGAAGATAATCTTGATGTCCAAGACTAGGAGGACTAACATACGACAAATCTCAACATACAAAACTATGAGGTGTAACACATTCGACGTCTACCCATCTAGCAATCTCATAATTTCATCATCTTCATATAAGGACCTTTTGTCTATGAACATTACTGACGTACGACTGGTACTCCCACTTAGATCCTCGATCATTTTAATTCAAGCCTAGGGAATCCATTCTAATCCCACTAAATATCTATAAGTCGGGCCCCCTCTTGGCCCACAACACAAAGTGTCATACTGAAAGTTATCTCATGCCCTTTATTCTCTTGATCTTACACTTCTTGTGCACTTGATTCCTGACTTACTTCAACCCAACTACTCTGGTCGTATCCTCGTCTCTTATGATATCTACTACTACCTGATGACTCTTTAATAATTGGATACCTCATCTCCTTTTCACCTTTCTCCCTTCATCTGTTAGAACTTGTACTTCTACCTTCTGATATCCTCAGGATCTAACATCCTCAAGATCTAACATCATCCAGGATTCTTTCTACTAATGTTTTTACCTTTTGCTGTATTTGTTCTGGCTGGTGGAAAATCCTTTGGTCTATGAATATCTCTTTACAATACTTATCGAATAGGAGTTCAACGTTGACACTTTACTACTCAGCTCTATACGGTACGATCTGAATCAGAAAGAAGAGTAACCAATCTTAAATGTCTTGTAGCCTTCTGTTTATAAATATGGTGCACAATGTATCCATAAACAAGACTCTATTAGACATGGCTTTCTGGAATCCTTAGGACAGACTTGCTCTGATATCACTAGGTGAGACGTGGCTGGCACCCGGTGCCAAACTGGCCCGAGAGAACCACTCTGTAACTCATGGTTGTTGGATGTAACTAAGACAATCTTAGGCCGAACTTGTTCTTACTATAAGTTACTATGGGCCAAGGAAGCCTCTGTAAACATTTACACTGGGTAAATTCAATAAAACATAAAACGAGGGCCGGCAAGGCCACTGACATGTTGTACATACTGGACCTGTATCTATAAAGTCTCTAAAGATAACTGACATCTCACAATTGTCGGGACAGGGCCATGGCCTACCCATAGTCTATACATTTCCTACTACCTAACCTCTAGACTCGGCTGCACTACAGAAGAGTTGGAGTCTTATCAATTCTATGTCAACCTCATCTACCGAGAAGGCTCGTCGAACTGATTACTTGCATCTGCTGGTATGAATGCCCCAATCAATAGGACGTTAGTATAAGGAAATGTACCAAGTATATAAGGCAAAAAACAATCTATATATATATATAACTATGAAGCTGAAGAACATGAATAAATATGCCGGACATCTCAACTGAAAAGTAAGGACGAGAGTGGACTTACTACAAATCCTAGATCGGCTTACCTGATCGTTGTCACTTGGACTCTTGGCCTCTCTATCATCCTATACAATCTATTATGTCATGACTCTATGTACAATATCTGATAACTTTGGTTTCTGATCTTTACTACACTGTTATCTATCGTACAAACTATACATAAAGTGACTCTTATCACATCTGAACTACCGAACATAATAATTCGGCATCACAAGGGATCCAGTGTGTAAATGAATAGCCCTGAAGGCAAGTGTAACTGAATGGCCCGAAAGGCAAGTGCGCGTCTGTAGAGCCATGGATGCGTTCTGTATCTATTTGCCCCCGAAGGAAATCTGTATCATAGCCCCGAAGGTAGTATCAATAGCCCCGAAGGCAAGCACATACATACAACACCAAGCAAACAATCTGTAGACTAAGTACTTGCATCTATAATTCACAGTTCATACTTATTATATCGTGACATACCCTTTTAAACTCTTAAGGGGGAGTCGTACTATCTTTAGTCTCATTTGACTATCTTGTTATATTACTCTATCTTTATAACTCGCATATCTCTACTTTTCTTAGGTTTGGGGGAGTAACTCATACAACTCGTATTCTATATTCTTTAAGTGACTTATCCCATCGTACCTCGTACTATATTTCTTTTGGCAATAGGGAGTCTCTTAGTCCTCCTCGGGTATGCATGTACACACTCATCTTGCTAGGCCATTTCAACCTAATTTTATAACTAGTACAACCTCATCTTCTCTTTACTTATTTTTAGCTACTAGTTTATTAGCTTATTCTTTCGATTCTCAATCTACTAGGAACTCTAGCTTATATCTATCACTTGCGAATCTCGGAGACGTTACTAATCCCGATTCTTAAAACTTACACGGGGGGTTCTACTCAAGATCGACTCATTAACTCTTAGACGGTCTTAATCCGTCACTAAGAAACTTAGGGGTGAACTAGTCCCCTTCAGGTTCTAATAAAGGGAACATGCTTACGGATTCATGCCAAGAGAAGGAAAGTTAGCCCTTACATACCTTGGAGTGGAATCTTCGATGACAATGATGCGACCTGCTTCTTCACAACCCATCTACAATAATAAATAATACTTATGTCAACAAGAAGGTACATACCAACTAGTTATCAAGCGACAAGCTCGTTCTACAACAAATCGGACAACACATCCCCTATGCCTTTCACTTTTCTCAAATTTCATACAACAAGTTTCACCCATCCAGAACACAACCAAACACCTATTCAACATTATCTATCCTTATATCTAACACAACAACCTCAACAAACAGCCTAACAAGCTACAACAATGATATAAACTCCTAAGTACTTACCAACTATCTCATTCATATAACTCATCTAGGACATAAACATGCTCAAATACATACCTTAATAAAACATGTAGAAGCTCTGGAACATTCATTCTTAGGTTTAAAAGAGTGCACACATCAACCACAACATTAACCACAACATCAACCATGAGATTTCTATCACTTTTACAACATATGTGATGAAGAACTTGAGTGATTAACTTTAGATTGGCTTAGGAATATTTGAGGAGAGTCTAGAGAGAGTTTGGGAGAGTCTACATTTTATTTGGGTTGAAATATTGATGAAAAAATCAATCCACCGCTTAAATAACCAAAGAAGGTCGTCCACCACCTCTGATATGCGATGGCATCTGCGCCACATATGGCCATATGTGGGCCCATATGTGGCCGCATCTTACTCCAAAAATTTCCTTAACTTTTGCAGCCCTATCTGTGAGGCGGATCCCATCCGCGATGCGAAACGCTTAGTGTATCACTCTTACTTCATCGAACTTTGTCGAGGGATGGTTCCTTCAATTCCAATGACCTCCAACCTTTCGTATACCTTAATAACATCAATCTAAGTTGTACGGGCCTCTCGGATAGGATCTCAACTCATCAGTTCATGCCGTCTAATTGTACTCTCCTCCGCGTGCCAAACTCTGAGGTGTAACAATTCTTCATAATGTAAGTTGAAGGGACTGGTCAAGATAAAAATAAATGGGAATTGTATTCCCTAGAATCATAAAAGACTACCCAACACTTGGACCAATGCAACTCAACATAGATTAAAATAACTCTTAAATATAGATTCTAAAAACATTAGTTTTGGGCTGCCGAATTTCCTTCTTTTAGGGGATGATTTGGGCCTCATTCCATATGATTTTAGACTTAATTAGGGCTTCGAAATAAGTTTGTGGCTTGAGAAAATATCTTGATTGGGTTGGACCTCTTCTTCCATCACAAGACACTTTTTAATTGCTAATTGCAGATCATTGAGTTTGTCTTCAAATTTCCTTATTTGAGATCTTGTCATGGGTCTTCTTGGAACTTCCAAATCTTTATCCATATCCTTTGGTGATGTTGAGCTGCCATGGATGCTATCACCCTCTTCCTAACTTCTAATTCTAAAGTCTTTCGTATTCGTGATGTTATCAAGTGGTAGTAAGTGGTATCAGAGCTTTGGATGGTTGAGTATTCTTATACTTACCCGATCTATTGATTTGAACACAAGAAATAAAAAAATCTGAAAAAAGAAAAACGTTATTGAAGCGTGAACAGTAACAAAAAAAGTCAAAAAATTGCTCAATGAACAGTGCGTGAACAATACCTTTTGGTATTATTCACTTATTCTTGATATGTTTGTACTCAATTTTGTGATTTCGTGACTTGAAGGTGTTGGGATATTCTCTCTAGTTCTTATTTTGTGAAATTCATTGGGATTTGAAGTTGTATTCAAGTTTTGTTCATCAAAAATCCCAAAAAGGTCATAAAAAATCTCAAAAGTCATTCGGAGAAGTTCAAAGGACATTGCAGCACTTTTGGATAAAAGCTTATTTGATATGTTCTAGATCTTCTCTTGAAAGTATTTATTCACTATATTTAGTTCTATTTGTTCTCTTGCTAGACTTTAAGTATTTGTTCATACTTACTATGTTCTAGTAATTTTGTTTCTTTTTTTTTTTGTGTTCCAATTTGTTCCGTGCCTTTTCTCTTTATTTTTGTTGTGTATTTCTTTGTTTCCAGTCCGTTATAGTTTTCTTGTCCTTTTCTTTGTTTGACATAAAATCAATTCTTGAACCAAGCTTTGGAACTTACTTTGAAGTGTTTGAATTGTTGGTTCATTGAAGAACTTTGAGGAGAAGCTCGTGAGTGCTAAAAGGCAAGAGTGGTGAGATTCTTTAAGGGTAAAAGCCTACTTGTGTGATACACGAGTGTTGAGAGCCACTGCTTGATACGATTCCTATAAGCGAAACTCTAAGAAATCGAATCGGATGTGGAAATTGAAAAGATTAGGAGATTAAATACAAGAGTAGTTATTTCAAGCAACCAATGATGTATTAAATCAAAGATCTCTAGGACATATACTAGAAAAACACCTAATCTATAAAGGTTTGTATGATTTCACAAGTGAGATAACCCATGTGAGAATCATGAGCAAGTTCAATAGACAACCAAGGAATCCACCCTAATTGTGCTATCACTCTAATTACCTAACGCTAATCTAGCTATCACTACAAAGTAGCTACCAAGAGAATTAATCTTAATTCATCAATCATCAATCATCAAAAGTCCTATTCTAAGCCTTGAAAATTACTATTTATAGTATTAGGTTTTATTACAAACTAGGCCCAAAAGTGACCATAGTCCTTAACTTGCAAAAGTAACCCAAAATGGCCTTCTTCAGCTCGCAGACACAACCTGCGAAATGCAGGTTGAGCCGCATGTCACACCTGCGATTTGCAGGTTATGCTACATGTGGTGCCAGTGAAACGCAAGCTAAGACGCATATCACACATTATGCTGGTCTTTCTTGAACTTCGTCTTCAATCCAAGCGATCATCCAAATGTCGTATGCTCCTTTGTGTGGGCCCTCAAGGGACTCCAATACCTCTATATGCATCAACATATCTTGGAAATCTTGGAGTTCCTTTGTCTTATTCTCGGTTGAGTGATTTTGAGTGGTTGGTGCCCCCCGATATCATATCACTGCTTGATTGATAAACGTAAGGGTGTGATTCTTTTGGTGAGGTCCTTTTAACAATCTTTTATTTGTAATTAAGTAATTTTGTTACATGCTGTAGTTTTACGTCTTCGTTGATAAAACTAAGTGCTTATATGTAACATCCCCTATTCTTACGATAGATTACGTCACATTTGTACGACTAAGTTAAGGTGAGTGTGATTATAGGAGGAAGGGGATATTGGACAAACAAATGAGCTACTTGCTTACCTGTCCTACTTGCTTGAGCTACTTGAGACATGTCTTAATTATTAAAGAGGATGAGACGCGTGTCTAAATGTTATAAGGACTAGAATGCATCATATAACTAAGCAAGTAGGTGAAACTTGCTTATAAAGGAATGGTCAATGAGGTGCTTGCTTCACCACCTTGCTTCACCACCCCATTTAATGAGCTGCTTTCTTGTCATTCCATTGATGAACAAGTGTACGAGTCATACAATACATGTATATCTATTTGTAGGCCCCACAATCCATCAAATAACTACATAACTTGAAGATTTCATCTTTGCTTGCTGATTTCTCTTCACAAAAACATTGGCAGCAACATCAACACCTTAGAGGATTCATACACCATTTTGGGTAGTAATATTCTTGTCCAAAAAGTCCAGCAACTTAAAAGCTCCATTGTTGTCTTAGAAAAGCTCTTACAAACTTGTGCAGCAACTAAAGAAGAGAGTCTCACTTTGCCTTCATGGTGCAGTAACTTTTTGTTTCCATTTCAAGAGGAAAGGTTTAGTTCTTCTTCAAAGATTTAGAAGGAGCAAGAGTTTTTCTTAGCAAGCTCAAGTTGGAGTAAGGTGGAAATAGGACTTGTTCTTGACATTTGAGGTAATACATCTTCTCTTCCTCAATGTGTTAGAGTTCATATAGGTCATAACTAGTTGATTGAATGAAGAACTTGTGAGATTAAGGTTGGAAATCATAGTTGGAATGTTGTAGATTGTTGGACTATTTTGTGTGAATCTTAAGCTACCTAGTGGCTGGAAATTATGAAGAATATAATGAATATGTTGTAATATTGTTGTATCTCATTGGGCTGGTAGTTGAGGTTCTTATGATGGATATAAGGAAGAATATTGTTGTATATATATATATATATATATGCTTGTTGATGTGCTGGATGTGTTGGTATATTGGAGATGTTGGAAAAGTGAGGATTAGGGGATGTGCTTCCCAAATTATTGTAGTTGAGCTCGTAGCTCATTATAGTCTATTTTAGCTCTATGTTATCTTGACGATAGTGTTGTTTCCATTATTGTAGATTGAAGTGCTAAATCTTATACGTCGCATCAATGAGTGAATCGATAAAAGATATGTAATGGCTATCCTTTTCTTCAAAGCATAAATTCTGGGTCGTATGTATTGTTTTCCAAAGAGCATGTCTTAGAAGTGTACTCTATTCATGAGTTGATTGTCCCTTGCCGGGAGTACTTTCTTGTCTTATATTATATTCTGTATAGGTTTGGTTGTCCATTGATCCTCTGAGTTTCTTATGCTTTCTTGTTCCTCTCAAATGGAGTGCATCCGAAGAATTATTGGTAAAGTTGACCAAATGTCGTCTAAAAGTAAAAGAAAGAGTTCCTAAAAGTAGTAGAGCCAAGGGTGTTATCTCTCTCTCTCTCTATCTATCTATCTATCTATCTATATATATATATATATATATATAAGAGTTATAATCATTGGGCGACGGCCCTATGTGGCATATATGTATTGATTATATACCAGCGGTTGGGCAACAAACATTCATACATGTAATAATACCACCGAGCTATAATCGGTTGGGCGATGGATATTTACATATACATGATTACCACTGAACTATAAATGGTGGGCGATTGATAGTTATATATGTACTCGAGGATCAATATGGGTTTCATAGTTTCATTGTTTGCACTGAGTGGCATATATGTTATCAGGTTTCTTCTTAAACCTTATTTTATAGCTTATGCTTTTATATTACTCATGCTTTACATACTGGTACATTTCATTCATACTGACATTCCTTTTGCCGGGGATGCTGCATTTCATGCTGCAGGTTCAAGTAGAGGTACAGATAGGCCTCCATAGTAGGAGCTTGTGAGTTCAACCGTCGATCAGTAAGCTTCACTTCTTCCAAGGCTACCAAGTTAGAGGTTGTGAGCCGAGTCTTATGTATAGGTACAAATGATGGGTAGGTCAGGGCCATGTCCTGACCATTTCACAGTTACACTTTTCTTATAGGCTTGTAGACATGTTGTATCTATATGTTGTATGACCTTGCTAGCCTGGATGGTAGTTTGTTGATTAGTATGATGACTTTGTCAGTCTTGTATATGTATGTATATATCTGTTTTGGGTTTGTCTACCCTTCTTATTGAGTTGTCCAGATGATGTATTGTGTTTCCAGATTGTAGCCTTGTCGGCCATGTATGTATGTTGGTTATACCTCCATACTCATCATCTAGATTATGTTTCCATTTTTTGTATGTTCAGGTATTGTGGTGCATCGTGGTATACTCGAGCCAGTACTAGGTGCCGGCCACATCCCTAGTTTGGGGTGTGAAAAACTTGATATTAAAGCAGGTCTGTCCTAGAGAGTCTACAAACTGTATCTAGTAGAGTCTTGTTTATTAGTGTGTTGTGCACCACACTTATAAATGAGAGGCTTCTGGGAATTTAGTGATGGTTATTGTTCTTTCATCTCATAGATCATGCTATAGAGTTGAGTTACAAGAATTCGAGTCTAATTCATTCTTTATCCCTTTTGATATGATCCAACTTGGGAATGTATGAAAATAACAATAAAATATGCGGAATGAAACAACACAAAGTAATATAGGTTTGATAGAGGAAATATAGGTGACAATAGAAGAAAGAAGGGATTGAAATCAAGTAATTGATCAAAAACCAAGGGAGAAGAGACTTGAACTCATGCTTGAATTACCAACTTGGATACATTCAAATAGAGGTTGAATTGAAGAGATTAAGACTAACCCTACACTCACTAGGAGCACTACACTACACTACAATCTAGAACCTAGATACTAGAAAATCACTCTCAATCAATATTCATCGAAAAATCAAGTAATGAAATAACAAATGTAGTATTTCTACTACTTAGGCTAAGAAGACTACTAAACTATTACAATTATGCCCTTAATGAAGTAAGAGCCTTGTTTGGTGGTCTTTTCAAGGAATGATGGCTTTGTCTTTAAAGTTTGACCTCTTTGCATAAATAACCACCTCCCGGTCTTGACATCTTCATCCAATCCCATGCTTCTCTTCTTCAACCAAGTTGAGTCCCTCAAGGATCTCCAAGGACGCTCCTTGCATGAATATGACTCATATGGCTTGGAGCTCCTCGGCATAGTCTCGGGTGAAGGACGTTGAGTGAGTTGTGTCTTGTTCCTTCCATGTTATTTCCCATAGCTTGATCATCTTCACATATAGGTCTTCAATGGACTTCAAAGGCTTATCCTTCATCATCAAGGGGTGTGAGGTGTGAAGATACCCGTTTGATACCCCTTGAAGCTCCTCAAATGTGGTGAATATGCTTCATGGATCATCATTGGTTTGAAGCCAAGTTCCACCATGAAACCTAGCTCTCACAATCACCCTTGTGCCATCCGGTATCGTATCATTCTCCCATTCTTGGAAAGGATTCATCCTCTAATCCAAACCTTGCAAAAACCAAGGAAAGATATACGAAAATATGGTCCTCAAATCATGAGGGTTAGCACAAAAGGAAATAATCATACATCCACTCCAAGTACAGATGAACTTGTGGTACAACCACACATCAATGGTTATCATGAACAAACTCCGCACATATGGGGTTTCAAGAAGTTGATTCCTCCAATCATGAAATGAGGATAAAGCAAAGAAACGAATGGATTCAAAATACAAAGCATGCAATGCTACATTGGTTTTAGACGACATGAAACATATTTGATCCTCACCTCTCTAACAAAAACATTCCCAAGGTAGTATAATGACCAAGTCACATAAAACCTCCCCGGAGTCAAAATGAAGAGATATCCACACATCTTGGTCAAGATCACAAATATTTACCCCATAAGAACCCCCTTCAACATAAGATGCACCCAAAATACAAATACGAGCGTCATCATATGCAAATAGATAGTAGAGAAAGGTATCACTCAAAACAACTTCTTCATGTATCCTCAAATGTAGCTTCACTATTAGGTTCAAGAACAAGATCAAGCAGACTACTACTATTTTGGTCACATAAAGAAGAATTAGCAATTTATAAACAAGTTTCACCTATCCTTTTCAAGGACTCCTTCCCCGCAAGTGTATTATCATTTCTTAAAGGAAGATCTTCATCATAGGGAAGAGCGTCATCATTCCACATTGGACTCCTATAGACTTTGTAACCCCCAAATGTGGAGACATCTACCACACCACAAAATAAGTGAGCATGTACATCATCATCAATAATCACGTCATCATCAAATAAGACATTATTATTAAGGAAAGTGTAATCATCTAAAGTTGGTGAGTGAAGGCGTGTAATGTCACTCCAAAAAGGATCAACGTCATGACTCTCTACATGGCACAAAACACCATCATAACATTGACTCTCATAAAAAATGAACAAGGTAAGATCAAAGGACTCATCTTCGTATGTGTCAAATATGGGCGGTTTGTCATACTCATTCAAAGGATCAACTTTATCAATATCATCACTAATTGGAGGTTCATTAAGAACATCACAAGGTTCCTCGAATAGTAGATTAATATTATAATTAAGTCGATCAACACTAGATTGCAGCATGTAAAGCTCATAAGATTTACTCACATGATTACCACAAGTAAAGTCATCTAGTGTAGAATCACAAGTGTGCACACTAGGTGGACACAAATCGATCTTGCAAGAAAAATTAATTCGGTCATCAAAATGATCAACTAGTGTGTGGACACTTCCAACAAGGACATCATCATTACTTAGCAAAGAGCCACTATGCTCCACATAAGACAATACTTCATCCTTACTCAATTGGCTATTAGTCTCGACATGTTCCTCCAAGTTCAATAGCATATAAGGATTAACTTATCTTATAGCTCATGTACATAGCATTCGTTACCTCGATCAAGTGCCTTGCATTGGATTTCCTCTTTTGAAGAGGTTTTTGTTACTTCACTTCCCAAAGAAACTTGGGATTCCTTCGAGTGTTCATCCTCATGAGTACCTACAAAATAACCAAAGACAACCAGAATAAGTAGAAAGGTTAGAAGGGTTCGAATTAAGTTGTGACAACTCCCTCACGTCACTCCGCACAACCTCTTCTTTTTCCACTCTAGAGTTGTCACATGGCTCTCCCTTACTCCACTCAATTTTGTATCTCTCATGTTCATTAGAAAAGGGATGAGCTCCCAATATTCCTTTTGAAGGGTTAGGATAGCCTTTCACTTTAATCTTCTATTTGGCTTCATTTGGGTCAGCCTTCTCATCTTGTGTTGGTTGTTCCTTGGCAAAGCGTTGAGCAACTATTTATTGGAGAGCATTTCTTATCCTATAAAAATATGAAATATCAAAACCACTCACTCTAGCAAGCGGTTCACTTGCACTTTCTTCTTCTTTAGGGGGTATGGTTGGAAAAAGAAAGCTCCCCTTCTTGTCCACTACATACTTGTACTATTCTTGATCATATGGAATCCTATGTTCTTGGAATCAAGGATATCATAAACATATGTGACAAGTATCCATGGGAAGCAGATCACACCAAATCTCCTCTTGGTACTCACCATGTGTAATGAGTACCTTCACTTTCCTATCAACCCAATACCCTCCCTCATTATAATAAGGATACCGTCTCATCACACAAGGTATCCTCAACCATTCAACCACATAAGGCGTGATGAAGTTTGTATAAGAATCATCATCAAGCATAAGAGAGAATCCCGCACATCCACAAACATACACCTTGGTTTTGATAGTTCGCCTCTTTGGATCAATACCCCATTGATACATTGGGTTCCATCTACTCCCAATTACAAACTTATACATTCAAAGAGCTGGGAGTGTTGATTTTAGCTATTATACCTTGAAGTTCACACGAAGAATCTTCTTTACCTTGACCTCCTAATTTCAAGCTCACTTGACCAAGTGAAGAGATGGTCTTGGCCTTCATTCTCTCTTCCAAGCACGGGAGTTCTTCACATGCAGACTCCTTTAACATTCCATTTCCTTGAGTACCTACAAAATATTCTTCACAACAAGATGAAGTAGAAAGGTTAGATTCAATTTGTGGAAACTTCCTCACATCACTCCGCACATCCTCTCCTTTCTCCATACGTGAGTTTCCACTTTGCACTCCCTTACCCCACTCTATCTTTTGTCTCTCACGTTCATTAGACCACTTTGTTCCACAAGGAGCACTTTTCTTTCCCTCTACATCAAACGACACGGTAAGCTCCCTTTCTTGTGGAAAGTCCCAATTGGTTGTACAAGGAATATTTTTCCCTTCTTCCTTTGGCTTCTTCTTTCGGGAATTGACTTTGGTCCTACACTCCTTTTCATGTAGCTCGGGATAATGTCACCTCAATTTCCTCTTCAATTCATCCCAAGTCTCTATTGGACTTCCCATCGCCCTTTCTCTTTTGCTATTGTACTCACAATATTTGGCAAGCTTCCCTTCAAAAGTTCTAAGAGCCAAGTCCATCTTCCTTCCTTGTGAATAGTTGTAGCTAGCAAAGATTTCATTCATCACGAGTTTCCATTTGTCATACTCTTAGCTGCTAGCTTCCATAGACAAGGTAGGCCATTTCACATTGGGGTGTGGTACCTTTCCATTTTGATTCTTTCTAGGAAGTACAAGTGGAAATAGAAGTTTCCCCCTTTCATCCACTACATACTTATGCCAATCATGCTTATAGCAACCCCATGGTATTCGAATCAAGAATATCCTAAAAACAAGTCATATGTACCCAAAAAATACTACACACTACACTTCCTCTTGATAATCCCTATGAGAAAAGGATACATTCACCATATCGACCCAATATCCCTTTTTGCCAATATAAGGGTCTTTCTTAGTCTAATGTAAACCTATCCGAAATGCGGCTGGAGGAGTAATGTAACAACCATGACGATGGTCATTAATTTCAAGGCGAACTCCCCAATCATTATGTACTTTCACCAACATTGAATGTACTCTTATGTTAGGATTAATTCTCATGTTGCCCTTCGGTTGAGCTCTTCGCACAACACTTTGAGTTGTGTTGGAGGAATATGGTCTAATGCCTTTATAATAAGAATTGAACTCCATGAAGAGTTACTTATTTAAAACACTCAACAAAACAAGCAAACTCATTAAGTTAGTAAAAATAAGTCTCACAATCACTCAATTGTGCGCACCTTTGATTGTCTCACAAATTGTGTCTACCAATGATTGTACTCTTGTTAATCTGGATTTGTCACAAGGGATTTAGTTTCTACTCTTGGCCGGAATGGATTCTTGTCGACTCAAAGAAAAGGACGACTCAATTCAAACATACGGACTTGAGCCAAGAAATTAACAACGAAGTAAAAAGAGAAAAACATAAAATGAATTGGCATGAAAGAAAATGGGACACAAGAACAAACTAACCATCAAGTAAGGCCAATTACTCGTCGTTAATTAGTTTATAAAATCAAAGAAGTGAGAATTTAGATGAGAAAAGAGTTGAATTCGACAACAAAACCTTTGTATATTGTTTGGTGTTTGCGTGGCTGAGATTTTCCATTGCGTGGGTGAAGTATTTGCTTGCTGATTTCTCTTCACAAAAATGTTGACAGCAACATCAACACCTTAGAGGATTCATACAAAATTTTGGGTAGTAATCTTCTTGTCCAAAAAGTCCGGCAACTTAAAAGATCTATTGTTGGCTTAGAAAAGCTCTTACTGATACATACCAAATTGCGGAAACGAAATCAAACAACAAGGAATTGAAAGATAAAGAGGAAGACACAATAAAAATAGAATCAAAAGAAACCAAAAGTATATTAAACTATGGACTTCAATTGATTAAACCAAGATAAAACACCTAATTCTATTAGGAGGACCTCAAGGGAATCAGATTCCCAAGAAACCCACCTTTCCAATCAAAGGTTCAATAAAAAGCCTAAACAAGCTTTCAAAACTCAAGTTCTCATAGAGAAGCATAAACAACATTATTCAAGTTAGTCTAAGCTATGAAAATGACTTAAGGTTCATATTTATAGTCTGAGACTAATTTTTTACACAAGAGGTCCAAAAGTGACACTATTGGATTGCAAAAATAGACAAAATGTCACGTTGTCACACTCTGCTCTTGACTTGCGAATCATACGTTGTGTCTGTGACATGATCTGCGATTCGCAGGTCATGTCCTTCAGTGACTGCTTTATCTGCGGCTTTTTGACACAGTCTGCGGTTCGCAGACTCCACATGTGACACCATCTGTAATTCATAGGTGGTGTTTTCTGCACCATTGGTTATCTTTTCACCTTCCCATGCTATCATAAACACTTATAAACCTTGGGATGGTGCTAGAGTATGCTCAAAGATGTCCATCTTCATTAATAGGCCTTGAAGTTCACGGGCTTGACTCCTCGTGAATGATCTTGATGGAACTCGATTTGCATCATTCTCCCCTTCTTGAGAAGAATTTGTCCTCAAATTTAAGGGTTCATCATTCTTGGTGTCAAAGAGAGAAAGGTCACAAATGTTGAAGGTGTTGTGGACTTGAAATTCCGGAGGTAGGTTAATTTTGTAGGCATTGCCATTGAGACTCTCAGGCACTTTGCTTTTTCCCTAGCGGCCTTCACCATGTGACTTCCCTCTACGACTTCATGTTCTCCACTACTTCATTCCACACCCTTCCATTTCTCTTTTAGCTCCCTTGTCTTCCGGTAGACTTTATTAACTTGCAAAGGTGACAACGGGTATTGAAAATGCTTGTGCCCTTCATGCACAAACGAGTACCGATTGGTTCTCCCTTCATGATTCATAACTCTATCATATTGCAAAGGCCTTCCGAGTAGCACATGTCAAGCTTGCATTGGCACCACATCACATAATGTCTCATCATGGTATTTTCCAATTTTAAACTTGATCAAGACTTGCTTGTGTACCCTAAACTCTCCACATTC
This sequence comes from Anisodus acutangulus, assembly GCA_029783415.1. NCBI lineage: Eukaryota > Viridiplantae > Streptophyta > Magnoliopsida > Solanales > Solanaceae > Anisodus > Anisodus acutangulus. Next base: position 12,861,425 of record CM056501.1, read on the forward strand.
ATTCATTCATTGGATTTTTTATGGAGTTGAGTATTTGGTGGTCGAAATCTTCAAGAATTCCACCAAGGTGGTACTTGCTACATTAGAACAACTCCCGCTATCAATGATCAAGTAACATACATTTCCCTTGATGAGGCATTTGGAATGGAAGAGGTTTTCCCTTTGTCTTAGATCATCCATATCTTTACTTATCATTTCCCTCCTCACTACATAGTTTGGCACAGTGAGCTCCCATTCTGAGGCATATTCTTTATTAACAAGGGTCTCCTTGATAACTCACATGGAATGGTGACATCCTCATCTCGCTCACTTCCATCATCATCTACACCATCATCATATTTTTGAGTACCCCCTTCATCAACCTCATAATACTCTATCTCATCCTCATCACTATAAGAATCTTCAATCCTTACACGAATGCCCTCTGGTTGGTACACTCACTCATTCTATGACCATATCCTTGGCATTTGTAACATTGGAGGGTATAACATTAATACCTCATTCTTTTAGCGCAAGCTTTGAAGGTTGTTTCTTAACTTGATTGTTTTTGACAAAGGGGCTTCTTAGAATCTTGAATGTTGCCCTTGTTCTTTTGCCAATTAGAGGTAGAAGTTCCCTCTTATTTGTTCTTGCTCTATGAAGATTAATATGGATTTGACTGCTTTATCCTCATTGAGACCCTTCTCAATTTCAATTGTCGCTTCAAGAGTTTCATCAAGGTCATTATAACTATAAAGCCTCATTTGGGATGCGATCTATCTATTCAACCTGGCTCGGAATCGAGTTATGTCATTCAATTCTTATTCTTTGAAATCAATCCTCATTTTTACGAGTTGGAACTCATCATAGTACTCCTCCACACTTTTGAGATTTTGTTTCAAGGTGTAGACCTTCTTTAGGTGTTCTTGCTTGTACCAATCAGACACATACTTTATTGACATGATCGTCTTCAATTCTTCCTGACTAGGAGTTGGAGCAAATCCATTGGTTCTCCTAAACTTTACTTGTGTTTCCCACCATGTCGAGGTGAATCCTTCAAATTGGGCAACATCATAGGATGTCTTCTTCACTTTGGACATTTCATTAGTGAAGAAGATCCGATCCCATTGTGTACCAATCGAGGAACACATCTGGGTCACTACTTCCATTGAAGGCTGGAAGGGTGACTCTGATGGAATTAAGAGTCGTGTCTAGCCCACCGATGTTTCCTTGGTTTCCTTGGTTTCCATGGTCCCCAATGATCATCACTTTGGTACTTATGTCCTTGGTAACCATCACGGTCTTGGTAACCTCCTTGCCTACCCACTTGAGGGATAGGACCATTCCTTTGTCCTCTACCCCGATGAGGACCTTGTTAAGGCATTCATTGTCCCCTCATTTGATCGGCAACTCGATCAGCCCAAACCTCCTAACTCCTATTACAAATCATCTCTAAGTGGTTGGACATATCGGATTGGTTGATGGATATTTGGTGGTGGTTGGTGTAGATAAGGTTCATTTGGTGGTGGTACAATTGGATTCTCATTTCTAGGTGGTGGTGGTGTGTTGTTTGGGGGAGTGGGTTGGAACATGTGGTGAAAGGTCTCGGGTGTCATGGTATGGGAGGTGTCACCTTACTCTACTAGTGGAGGCTTGAAGATTTTGACCTTGGGGTAGCAATAACGCTTCCCTACATTGCCCTTCAACAACTCCCACCCGAACATCCAAACTATTCATTTGACGGGTAATGTTCGTCAAAGCATTCATCACATCAACAAGAGTAGGTCCCCTCGGTGGGAACTTGGGTCTCATCACCAAAACTTGTCATGGTACCTGTTTTAGAACAATCAATCAAAACAAACAAACATGTTAGGTTAGTAAAAATAAACCTCACAAGTCACTTGAGTATGCGCACCTTTGATTGCCTCACAAATTATCTCGGCTAATGATTGTACTTTGTATAGTCTGGTGAGTTACAAGGGTTCAGTTTCTACTCAAGGTCAATGGTGTATCTTTGTCGACTCGATGAAAGAACGAGTCGACTCAAACTAACGAACTTGATTCAAGAAGTGATCGACAAAGTTAAAAAGCGAAAAGAGCGAAATAAGTAGTAAGAAAGAAGATTAACATTCAAGAACTAGCTAATCACTTTGTAAGATCAATTACAAGTGTTAACTAGTTTAGATGATCGAAGGAATGGAAAAGAAATCGAAATGAAATGAATTTTGAGTAAAAAAACTACAAAGTGCAGTCTGCTATTCATTGTGCAGGACCTGCGATTCACATGCAGTGCTTGCAACACAGTATGTGGTTGCAAATATTGCTGCTAAACTCCCAAAAATCACTGCAATAGTCTGTGGCTGCTCTGCAGTTTGCATGTGTCACTTGCGACACAACCTGCGGTTTGCAGGTTGTGTTTTTGCTGCACAACTTTTGTGACCTTAAATCTTATTAGGGATCCATGCTCTGGGCCTCTTTCTGATTTTTCAAACAACTTGAGCCCACTTTTTTTGATACTTTACCTCTTTTGGCCCAAAAATAACTTTTCAACTTGAAATTAGGTTTTGGAAGATCAAATGAGACATTTTTGCTCCTTCTTCCTCAAGAACTCTATGAAGGTCTGCAAGAACACTTGAAGATTAAATTTTTTTAAGACATTCAATCCTTCTTCAAATCACCTCAAATTTCATATTCCCACTCTTCTTCAATAGGAGAACAAAGCCGAATCATTTTTAAGCTTCAAGACCCACCTCAAGCTCTTTAATAGCCAACAATTGTGAATAACTCAAAAAACTTGAAACTTGAGATCTAGACTCTCCTAACACTAAGAAACTCAATGATGACACTACAATCAACAAAATTACAACTATTTTTGGATTTTTGGAATCTAGAACACTTTTTTTTGTAGTAATCAAAATCCAAAACAATGATTGTTGGAACAACCCTTCAAACAAGCTCCGATACCAATTTTTACATACCTAATTGCGGAAAGAAAATCAAACAAGGAATTGAAAGATGAAGACACAATAAAATGGAATCAAAAGCAACCCAAAGTATATTAAACTATGGGCCTCAATTGATTAAACCAAGATAAAGCACCTAATCCTATTAGGAGGACCTCAGGAAATTAGAATCCCAATAAACCCACCATTCCAACTAAACGTTCAATGAAAAGCCTAAACAAGCTCTCAACACTCAAGTTATCAAAGAGAAGCATAAATAACATTATTCAAGATAGTCTAAGCTAGAAATGAATTAAGGTTCCTATTTATAGTCTAGGACTAATTTATTACATAAGAGGCACAAAAGTGACACTTATGGATTGCAAAAATAGCTAAAATGTTATGTTGTCACACTTTGCTCTTGACTTGCAAATCACAGGCTGTGTCAATGACATGATCTGTGATTTACAGGTCATTTATTTAAGTGATTCCTTCATCTGCGGCTTCTTGACACAATTTGCGGTTCACATACTCCAATTGTGACACCATCTGAGTTTCGCAGGTGGTGTTTTCTGCACCATTTGTTGTCTTTTCACCTTCCCATGCTATCATAAACACTTGAAAACCTCGGGATGGTGCTAGAGTATGCTTAAAGATGTCCATCTTAATGATTAGGCCTTGTAGTGCTTGAAGTTCACGGGCTTGACTCCTCGTGAACGATTTTGATGGAACTTGGTTTGCATCATTTTCTCCTTCTTGAGAAGAATTTGTCCTCAAATTTAAGGGTTCATCATTCTTGGTGTCAAACAGAGAAAGCTCACAAATGTTGAAGGTGTTATGGACTTGAAACTCTAGAGGTAGGTCAATTTTGTAGGCATTATCATTGAGCCTCTGAAGCACTTTGAATGGACCATCACCTCTAGGCATCAATTTTGCTTTCCTCTTGTTGGAGAATCTCTCCTGGCGAAAATGTACCAAACCCAATCTCCTGGTTCAAGCACAACTCTTTTCTGGCCCTTGTTTGCTCTCTTGGCGACATCTTGATTCATTTTTTCAATTTGAAGCCTAGAGGTGATGGTCCAATCTCTTGGTTGAAGTTCACGGGCTTGACTCCTCGTGAACGGTCATGATGAAACTTAGTTTGCATCACTTACGAACTTGTGGAACAACTAAAGAAGAGGGTCTCAGTTTGGCATCATGGTGCAACAATGTTTCGTTTCCATTTCAAAAGGAAAGATTTAGTTCTTATTCAAAGATTTAGAAGGAGCAAGAGTTGTTCTTAGCAAGCTCAAGTTGGAGTAAGGTGAAAATAGGACTTGTTCTTGACATCTGAGGTAGGACATCTTCTCTTCCTCAATGTGTTAGAGTTCATCTAGTTCATACCTAGTTGATTGAATGAAGAACTTGTGAGATTAATGTTGGAAATCATAGTTGGAAGGTTGTAGATTGTTGGACTATTTTATGTGAATCTTAAGCTACCTGGTGGCTAAAAATTTTGAAGATTATAGTGAATATGTTGTAATATTGTTGTATCTCATTGGGTTGGTTGTTGAGGTTCTTATGATGGATATAAGGATATATATATATATATATATATATATATATATATATATATATATATATATATATATATATATATATATGTTGGTATATTGGAGATGGGGGAAAAGTGAAAGGATTAGGGGAGGTGTTGCCCAAATTATTGTAGTTTAGCTCATAACTCATTATAGTCTATTTTAGCTCTACGTTAACTTGACTTTGTATTATTGCCATTATTGTAGATTAAAGTCCTAAAGCTTATATTCCTCATCGATGAGTGAATCGATAAAAGGTATATAATGGCTATCATTTTTCTTCAAAGCATGAATTCCGAGTCATATGTATTGTTTTCCAAAGAGCATGTCTTAGAAGTGTACTCTAATCATAAGTTGATTGTCCCTTGTCGGGAGTACTTTCCTGTCTTATATTATATCCTATCTAGGTTGGGTTGTCCGCTGATCCTCTGTGTTTCTTATGCTTTCTTGTTCCTCCCAAATGGAGTGTATCCGAAGAGTTATCGTTAAAGTAAACCAAATGTCGTCTAAAAGTAAAAGAAAAAGTTCTAAAAGTAATAGAGCCAAGAGGGTTATATATACATATATATAAGAGTTATAATTACCACCAAGCTATAATCGATGGGCGTTGGCCCTATGTGGCATATATGCATTGATTACATATCACTGGTTGGGCGACATACGAATATACATGTAATAAATCACCGACCTATAATCGGTTGGGTGATGGACATTTGGTGTACATGATTACCACCGAACTATAATTGGTGGGCAATGGATAGTTATATATGTACTTGAAGATCAGTAAGGGTTTTAGAGTTATTGTTCGCCCTAAGTGGCATACAAGTTATCGAGTTTCTTCTTATACCTTATTTTACAGCTTATTCTTTCATATTATTACTCATTCCTTACATATCGGTAGATTTCATTCATACTGACGTCCATTTTATCGGGGATGCTGCATTTCATGCTGTAGGTTCAGGTAGAGGTAGATATAGGCCTCCACAGTAGGAGCTTGTGAGTTCAGCCATTGATCGGTAAGCTTCATTTCTTCTGAGGCTACCAAGTCAGAGGTTGTGAGCCTAGCCTTTTGTATAGGTTCAGATGATGGGTAAGTTAGGGCCCTATCCTGACCATTTCATAGTTATACTTTTCTTATAGGCTTGTAGACATGTTGTAGCTATATGTTGTACGTCCTTGCTAGCTTTGATGGTAGTCTGTTGATCAGTATGATGACTTTGTCAGTCTTGTATATATACGTATATATCTGTTTTGGGTTTGTCTACCCTTCTTGTTGAATTGTCCAGATGATGTATTGTGTTTCCAGATTGTGGCCTTGTCGGCCATGTATGTATGTTGGTTATACCTCCATACTCATAATCTAGATTATGTTTCCAATCTCTGTATGTTCAGGTATTGTGATTCATTGTGGTACACTCGAGCCAGTACGACACTGGGTGCCGGCCACACCCCTCAGTTTGGGGTATGACAAATTTGCAGGTCTTTGGGAGGTTATGGCTACATCCATGAATACTAAAATAAAGAAAGAAGATAAAAGATTATAAGGAAGAAATGAAGATACCTTTTAGAAAGGGTTACAAATACTATGTGAAGCGATGAAGAAAGCAAATGATGAGTAGGATGAAAGAAAGAAGAAAAAACATAATTTCACAAGAACATCTTCAAACTATACTTCATCTAATGATGGGGAGTTGAAGTGCAAGACATCAAGTGCTTGTAGAATACGAAATATCAGGGTTGATGTTAGAAGTCATCCAAAATATAGAAGAGAGATTCTTGGCAAATATATGGAAACTTGTGATACCTATTGCAGCATAACCTTCCCTGGAATAAAAAGGAATGATATTGCATTAACAACCTTCTTTACACCAAAAAAAAAAAAGAGAATGAGAGACAAAAGAAAGAGAGAAGTAAGGGCGAGCAACTTGACAACTCGAGAGAGGAAAAAGGATAGGAAGTGATGAGTGAAGAGAGTGAGTTGTCAAGAAGTAGAAATGAGTGGAAAGAATTGAGTGAAGTGAGTTTGAAAGGTAAAATAGAGAGTGAACAAGTGCACTTGAGAAGTGAGGAAAAAGAAGATCTTAAAAGAATAGAGTGATATAATAAAAGATATAGGAAACAACAAATTAACAAGAAAAAGTAAATGATAGAGAGATTGACACAAAAGAAGACACAATTGGGCAACCAAAGTTCAAGATTAACTAAGACCTCCAAATTGCATACAACTAAGCACCTAATCTCTTAGGATGACCTCAAGAGAATCTAAGTTCCCAAGCAACCAATCCTCTCAACAATGTGACAAGCATAATCAATGGCTTCAAAAAACACTCAAACCCTCAATAGAGTACCAAAATATCATTCATAAAAAATAGTCTAAGGGAAATAATAAAAGGCTACTATTTATACTAGGATGGGAAGGAAGACTAGCTAGCTATTACAATTATACCCTTAATTAAGTAAGGGCCTTGTTTGATTAGTCTTTCTTTGGAGAAGGCTTGAATTTAAGTAATGGCCCCCTTTTGGCATACATAACCACTTAGCACAAATAACCTCCCAAGCTATCTTCCGTATCTTGGATGTGATGGTCTTGAAGCCTCTCATCCAAGCTATATCCCATATCTTGAAGGCCGTCATGATCTTCAAAGATTTCATCTTCATGATAATGATCCATAAATTATGATTCCATATACCCTCCAAGCATCCAAAGTAATAACTAGATTAAAAGTCCATGAACTCCCTAGCTCGACTTTGTGTGCAAGTTCTTGATGTAGTTTGGCTTGTATCATTCTCCGTTCTTGAAAAGGATTCGTCCTCAAATCTATACCATGCAAAACCATAGGGAAGACAAGCAACTTCAATATCCTCAAAGGATGAGGGTTAGCGTTAGAGTAGCCTACCTTACTAACATGCCAAGTATGCACACACTTGTGACATAACCAAGTATCAACCATTATTATGAAAAATAAGCTCTCACATAGAGCACTAAGAACTTGGCTATCCCAAAGAACATGAAATAAGGATATCCAATGGTTTCAAAATACCAAGTAGGCAATATCACATTGGTTTTAATAGACATGACACCCAAATGATCCTCAATTTCAAAGTGATACCACATCAAAGATGGTACTATAACCAATTCACACAAATTTAAAACATCACCGGGGTCAAAAGGGAATAATATCCACACATCTTGGCTAAGAAAATAGCTATCTATCCTATTAGATCCGCTCTCAACATAAGATGCACCCCCAACACAAGCATGAGTGTCATCATATGCAAATAGATAGTAACAAAAGGTATCACACGAAACAAATTCATCTATGGTGTCTTCTCATGTAGCATCACTATTAAATTCAAGTACAAGATCAAGCATGCTCCTAAGATTCGAAACACACAAGGTCAGTTAATAATTTTCAAACAAGTATCACCTTCCTTTTCAAAACACTATTTCACCATAAGTGTATTATCATTTCACAAAAGAAGTTCTCCATCACAGTGAAGATCGTCATCATTGCATAGTGGGTTTTCAAATGCCATGTAGTCCCCAAAAGTGGATACACTTTCAACATTACAATACATTCCACTAGGCACTACTTCACTCTCATTAGTCATGTTATCATCAAATATGATTATCTTTAAAAAGAGAATAATCAATGAACAATGATAAGTCAAAGCATGCAATTTCATTCTCAAAAAGACAAATGTCAATCTTTCAAAGTACCATCATTCATATGGCTATCCACATGACACACATCACCATCACAAACGGGAGTCTCATCACTTGACACAAAGATAAGACCAAGAGCTCATTTTCACATTTATCAAATAAAGGTGGGGTGTAACACTCATTCAAATGATCAACTATAGCCACATCATCAATAATCGAAGGTTCTTTAATTACATCACAAAATTCCTCGACTAGTGGACTAACATTACACTTAAGTTGATCACATGATAATGTATTTTTATTCAAAGTAGAAGTGTCAATACTAGGTGGACACAAATTGACCTTGCAAGAAGAATCAATTCGGTCATCAAAAGGATCAACTAGTGTATGAATACTCTCAACAAAGGCATTATCAATATATGGCAAAGAATCATTAAGCTCACACAAAGTCAAGCTATCACTCACACGCACATCACAAACTTGTTCAATAAAAGAATTAGAAGTTGTTGAGTCTAGTCATTGTACCTTGAAGTTCATATGAGGAATCTTCTTTACCTTGATATCCCAATTGCAACCTCATTTGACCAAGTGGAAAGGTGGTATTGGCCTCCATCCTCTCTTCCAAGCGCGGGAGTTCTTCACGTGAAGACTCCTTTAGAAGTTCATTTTCATGAGTACCTATAAAAGCTTCATCACAACAAGATGAAGAAGTAGAAAAGTTAGTTTGATTGTGTGTAAACTCCATCAGATCACTCCACACTTCCTTTCCTTTCCCACTCGTGAGTTGACACTTTGCACTCCCTTACTCCTCTCTATATTTTGTCTCCCAAATGGTACGATAGTTTCTCCTTCTCGTGGCATCTCATGAGAAGCACTTTGGTTCCCTTCCTTTGGTTTCTTCTTTTGGGACTTGTCTTTGATCTTATAACCCTTTTCATGTGCTCAATATAATGGTATCTCAAACACCTCTTCAATGCATCCCAAGTATCAATTGGACTTCTCGTCATCTTCTCTCTTGTGATATAGTCCAACCAATAATCGACGAGCCAAATTTCAAAGGTTTAAAGAGCCAAGTCCAACTACTTTCCTTATGAGTAGTTGTGGCTAGCAAAGACGCCATCCATCATGAATTCCCATTTGTCGTATTCTTTGCCTCTATATGCCATACGCAAGGTAGGCCATTTCACACTTGGAAGTTTCCTAGGAGTTACATGTGGAAAAATAAGCTTCCCCCTTTCATCCACTACATACTTATCCCAATCGCGCTCATAAGCAACCTCATGATCTTCGAACTAAGAATATCCCAAACATAAGTCACATGTTCCCATGGAAAGTACTATACACCACACTTTCTCTTCATAGTCCCCATAAGAAAAGAATACATTCACCATATCGACCAAATATCCCCTTCGCCCAATATAAGGGTCTTCTTTCCTAGTCCAATGCAATTCTAGCCGGGGTGCAGCTTGAGGAGAAATGTAGCACCCACTAAGACGGTCATTAATTTCAAGGCGAACTCCCCAATCATCACATACTTTCACCGACATTGAATGAAATCTCTTGTTAGGCTCAATTCTCATCTTGACCTTGGGTTGAACTCTTCTCACAACACTTTGAGTAGTGTTGGAGGAATATGGTCTCATGCCTCCATAATATGGTCAAATTCCATAAAGAGGTATCTATTTAAAACACTTAATAAAACAAACAAACACATTAGGTTAGTGAAATCAATCTCACAGACACTCGAGTATGCGCACCTTTGATTGTACTCTTGTTAATTTGAATTGGTCACAAGGGATTTAGTTTCTACTCTTGGCCGAAATCAATTTTTTTTCAACTTAGAAGAACAAATGACTCAATACAAACTAAAGGACTTGAATCAAGAAAGTATCGACAAAGTTGTAAAATGAAAAAAAATGAAATGATTTGGGATGAAAAGAAAGAAATGAAGCTCAATAACTAATTAAACTCTTAGTAGGATCAATTACTAAGGTTAATTATCTAAGAAAAGTATTAAAAATAGTCTAAAGAAACTTAGAAACAAAAATAAAATGATATCGGGCTGAATATCGAAATTTCAATTCAATTTCGGGTAAATACAGGTGGAATTAGAGGAAGAGGCTTCACATATAGGTTGTGTATGGCATGAAATGCGACCCCACAAAGGGCCTAAGCGGTCGCAAACTCTAAGTATAAATTTCATTAATGGTATGCGATTTACCCTTTGCTTCGCAAACTAAAACAGTGAGCTTGATAAAATGTTGCCGAATGCGATCCACTTGCGGTGTCGCAAGTAGAGAATGCGGCCAAAAACTTGGTTGCAAACTTTGTACGAATTGTTAAATTTCAGATTTGTTTTGTGCCTCTAATTTTGTGCCAAATCTGACATCGTACCTTGATTTTCCTCAGCAAATTTCCCCTTTCGAATATTCCTTTTGTACCTAAACACCTTTTTGCACTTTTCACATACCCTTTTTGGATCAATTGACGCATTTTGTAGCTTATTCTTCTTCAAGCTAAGAGACCCAAGAACACTTATGAACTGCAAAACTTGAACTCTTCAATTTCAACTAGATTTTTCTTCAAATTGTAGATCTGAACTCCTAATAGTATGGAGAACAAACCCCAATGGCAATTGAACTTTAATTTCAACCAAATCAACGAATCTCAAATTGCTTGTTCCTCAAGTTCTTCAACTCAACAATGTCGAATGACTAAAATTTGACCCAAAAGACTTGAAACTTGAGATTCAGACTCTGCTAACACTAAGAAACTCAAATATAACAATAGAATTAACAAACAAATAACTACTTTTGGATTTTAGACTCTAGAGCACTTTTTTTGTAGTAACAAAACCCAAGATAAGGATTGTAGAAACAACCCTTTAATCAAGCTCTGATACCAAATGATACAATAATGGATATGGAAAACAATGAAATCAACAAGAAAATAAAAGGATAGATAGATTGACACAAAAGAAGATACTATTTGGCAACCAAAGTTCGAGATTAACTAATACCCCAAATTGCATACAATTAAGCACCTAATCTCTTAGGATGACCTCAAGGGAATCTAAGTTCCTAAGCAACCAATCCTTTCAACAATGTGACAAGCACAATCAATGGCTTCAACAAGCCCTCAAACACTCAAACTCTCAATAGAGTACCAAAATATCATTAATAAAAAATAGTATAAGTCTAAGGGAAATAAAAGGCTACTATTTATACTAGGATAGGAAGGAAGACTAGCTAGTTATTACAATTATACCCTTAATAAAGTAAGAGACTTGTTTGTTTAGTCTTGCTTTGGAGAAGGCTTGCATTTAAGTAATGGCCTTCTTTTGGCATACATAACCACTTTGCACAAATAACCTCCAAAGCTATCTTCCATAACTTGAATGTGATGGTCTTGAAGCCTCCCATCCAATATATCTCCCATATATTGAAGGCCATCATGATCTTCAAAGACTCCATCTTCATGATAATGCTCCATGAATTATGATTCCATGTACCCTCCAAGCATCCAAAGTAATGACTTGATGAAAAGTCATTGAACTCCCTAGCTCGACTTTGTGTGCAAGTTCTTGATGTAGTTTGGCTAGCATCATTCTCCCGTTCTTGAAAAGGATTCATCCTCAAATATATACATTGCAAAACCATAGGGAAGACAAGCAACATCAAGGTCCTCAAAGAATCTAAAGTAATGACTTAATGAAAAGTCCATGAACTCCCTAACTCGGCTTTGTGTGCAAGTTATTGATGGAGTTTGTATTATATCATATATGTATGAAATATTCTTACTCAAGATCTAACCATTTAACTCATTATTTTTCTAGTGTTTGTGTTTCAAATGTGCAGGTTATGGAAACAGAAACCAATCAAGAGTTGGAACAACAATTGCGTAAAGCAAGGATATTCAGTTTCGACGAAGATTCAGAAAGTTTAAAAGCCAATGATTCATGGAAAAATTGTAATTTGAAGACAAGTTTGAACTTGATTGTATCATGTGGTATGACCTTGTCAATGATCTATATTTATATGCAAAAACTGAACTTGTGCCATAATTTGATGAGGCCAATGTTAGTGAAGATGTACCTCAGATTTGGAGTGAACATGACCTTGTTGACTATTCTTCTTATGTGAACAATCTACCACAATGTGGTGAAAGTGAGGGACGTGATAAGTTGAGTGAACAAATCCAAGAAAACTCGAGAGATGATGAACCTTGTTCATATGTCAATCCACTAATCCTTTCTTATTTTAGTTTTACATCTCCTTTTATCCAGAAAATTGAGGATGAAGCTTGTGCATAGGATGATGACACCTCAATTTAAGAATACAATCTCATTGTATTTTAAAGTGTGTGATAACCCATTGTGGGATGATACTAAAGATGAGTTTCCAATTCATTTTTGTCCACTTTGGGATTCCAATGAAGGAAGCAAAAATGATGAAATTCCCAAAGAAGTTAATGAGACACATGAAGCTTTTGATGCCATAGATATTGATGAAGTTGAGCTAAATGAAAAATCTAGTTTCTCAAGTGTGGAAAGGACAAGTGCTCACAGGTCTCTAACTTCATAATATAATTATCTTGTTTTGAAGATCCTTTTTTGCAGGTTCATTTCAAGTTACTTCTCAAGGAAATTTCTTTTGACCCATATCTTGACTATGGTAAATCCAACGGTGAGGTTAAGTTTTTTAGAAAGAGCAAATATGGTATGTTTTCTTGGTATTCATATGCTTTTGACCTAAATAATGACCCTTGATTGTTTAAAGAGCTTATGGATTGTGCTTTTAGTGGTTGTGCTAGTAATCACATTTTCTATTAAATGATGTTATTCTTAGATATTTAAAAGGAGTGTTTTTGCATAAAAGAACTAAGTGGGTTAAATGGTTGCATGGTCACTACCTTGTGTTATTTTTACCAAGTGCTTTCTTGTTGTATTTTCCTACTTATTGTGGTTATCAAGTTGGCCGCAGATCAATGCCAAAATTTGAGGACGAATCTTCTTTAAGAGGGGGAGAATGATAGCAACCACGGAGGCTCAACTCCACTATGGACCAGGGAATATGATATGATCCAACTCGTGAGAAACGCGAAATTAAACAACACAAATTAAGATAGATTTGGTAGAAGAAATAGAGATGAGAATAGAAGAAAGAAGGGATTGAAATCAAGTAATTGATCACAAACCAAGGGAGAAGAGACTTGAACTCATGCTTGAATTACCAACTTGGATACATTCAAAGATAGGTTCAATTGATGAAATTAAGGCTGACCCTACACTAATTCCTACACTCACTAGGAGCACTACACCACACGACACTACAATCTAGAACCTAGATACTAGAGAATCACTCTCAATAAATATTCATCAAAAAACTAAGTAATGAAAGAACAAATGTAGTATACTTAGACTAAGAAGACTACTAAGCTATTATAATTATGCCCTTAATGAATTAAGGGGCTTGTTTGGTGGTCTTCTCAAGGAATGATTGCTTTGTCTTTAAAGATTGACCTCTTTGAATAAATAACCACCTCCCGGTCTTGACATCTTCATCCAATCCAATGGTTCTCTTCTTCAACCAAGTTGAGTCCCTCAAGGATCTCCAAGGCCTCTCCTTTCATGAACAGGACTCGTATGGCTTGGAGCTCCTCGGCATAGTCTCAGGTGAAGGAACTTGAGTGAGTTGTGTTTTGTTCCTTCCATGCTATTTGTCATAGCTTGATCATCTTCACACATAGGTCTTTAATGCCCTTCAAATGATCATCCTTCATCGTCAAGGGGTGTGAGGTGTGAAGATACCCGTTTGAGGTCCATTGACGCTCCTCAAATATGGTGACTATGCTCCATGGATCACCATTGGCTTGAAGCCGAGTTCCATCATGAAACCTAGCTCTCATAATTACCCTCACGCCATCCCATATCATATCAGAATATCAAGATGCTTTAACGGGCTTCAATTAGCAATTAAGAAGTGTCTTGTGATGGAAGAAAAACTCCAACCCAATAAAGATATATTGTACAAGTCTTACACCTATTTGGAGGCCCAAGTTAAAGTCCAAGATGAGATGAAATGATGCCCAAATCTGCCCCAAAAGGAGGATAATATTGCAACCCAAACTTGTGTTTATAGAAGCTTATTTAATGCTTTGTTGACTTCATTTAAAGCGTTATTGAACAATATGTTGGTGGTCTTCTATGCACCTTGGAAAAAACTATTTGTAGTCTTCTATGCACCTTGGAACCAAGTGTTGGTGGTCTTCTATACACCTTGAACCAAGTGTTGGTGGTCTTCTATGCACGTTAGAAATTTCAGATTATTTAATTTAGTTTGACCAACATTAAAGCCTAGAATGTTCTTTCTTTTCTTTAGGGTAGCAGCCACCATTTTACTCCTATATAAAGGAGTGTTTTATTTTTCATTGTAACTAAGTTTGATGAAATATTATTAGCCTTGTGGTTTGTGGAGACCTTTGAGGTTCTCATTTGGGTTATTCCCATTTTGTTCTACTTTGAACCATAGCTCAGATTCTTCAATGGTAAGATTTCTTGTTTGAGTTCCCTCCCTCCTATTCTTCTTCTTAATTGATTCAAATCCTTCTTTTACAATTAAACAAGGTTTTAAGTATCAAATATTTGAGCTTGTGTTTTTCTATCTCAAGAATCAATCCTTCTCTCTTTCAATTTTCTAATTCTTAAGTCTTCCGCTATCCGTGTTGTTATCATATAGCCACATTTGGGTGCTACAAAGTCTATGTGAATCCATTATGGAATGATCATTCCCTTCCCTATGATGAAGATCTTTCCTTAGGGGTTGGTAATTTACTGGCGGGGAAAGGGTATTTTGAAAAGGGAGGTAAAACTTGTTTACCAATTGCTAATTCTTCCTTATGTGTCCATAAACTTAGTAGCATGTTTGATCTTGCTCTTGAACCCAATAATGAGGCTACATTTGAGGACACCATAGATGAAGAAGTTATTTTTTTTGACACCTTTCTTTACTACCTATTTGCATATGATGACACTCATGGTTGTGTTGGGCGTGCATCTTATGTTGGGAAGGGTTTTATTAGGGTATATCTTTGTCTTCTTGACCCTCCCCTTGTGATGGGAACCTCCTCTTGGAGGAACATATCATATTCGTTGGGAAGAATTATTTTGGAAAAGAGAGTGATGCTTGCTTTCTTATTATTGATACTACTTTTTTGTGTGTTCCAACTTGTAAGCGTATGCTTGAATATGGTCTTGACTCTAATGGTGAACTTACTTGTGAGGACCCTATTAACGAAGTTGTTTTTCTTACCTCTTTCGTCTCATATCTACTTGCATTTGATGATGCTCGTACTTGTGTGGGGAGATTGTTCTACCTAACAGTGGTCGATATTTGGTTATACCCCAAGTTTGTGCATTCTTGGCATGTTGGTTGTTGTGTTTATTCTTACACTAACCCTCATGCGTTGAGGTCCTTTTTTTTGTATTTCCTCCATATGGTTTTGCAAGGTTCAGATTCGAGGTCTAATCCTTTTTTATATGATTCATATAAGCGAAACTCTAACAAATCGAATCGGATCGGAAATTGAAAAGGATAAGAGATTAAACACAAGAGTAGTTATTCCCAACAACCAATGATGTATTAAATCAAAGACCTCAAGGACATGAACTACAAAAGCACGTAATCTATAAAGGTTTGAATGATTCCACAAGTGAGAATCATGAACAAGTTCAATAGACAACCAAGGAATCCACCCTAATTGTGATATCACTCTAATTACCTAACACTAATCTAGCTATCACTACAAAGTAGCTACCAATAGAATTAATCTCAATTGATCAATCATCAAACGTTCTATTCTAAGCCTAGAGAACTATTATTAGTATTAGACTTTATTAGAAACTAGGAACCAAAAGTGACCATAGTCCTCAACTTGCAAAAGTTACCATAAAAGGTCAATTTCAGCCCGCAGACATGCCATGCGATTCAGACACCAAATTGCAGATGCCATCTACGAATCGCGGATCAACCACAAGTTGTGTGATCCTTAATCTTGATACCAGCCAGGAGGTATGATGTGCGAGACGCACACATGACCTGCAAAATGCAGGTTGTGTCACATACCTTTCCATCTTCAATCCCGAACTCTTCTTCACACCAAGCGATCATCCAACTATCGTATGCTCCCTTATGTGGTCCCACAAGGGCCTCCAAAGCCTCTCTATGCATCAACATATCTTGTAAATCTTGGAGTTCCTTGTCTTGTTCTTGGTTGAAGGATTTTGAGGGGTTTGTGCTCCCCGATATCATATCATCCTCCCCTTCTTGAAAATGATCCGTCCTCGAATCCAAACCTTGAAAAAACCAATGTGAGATACACACAAACATGGGTCTCATAGATTGAGGGTTAGTACAATCAAGAATAATCTCATTAGTATGCCAAGGATGTACACATTTGTGATATAACCATGCATCAATAAGCACCAAGGTAAAATTACCCACATAGGAGGCTTCAGAAGTTGAATCCTCCCCTATAATGAAATGAGGATAACGCAAAGATACCAATGAACTCGAATTGACAAGCATGTGAAGCTACGTTGGATTTAGAGAAAATGAAGCACATTCGATCCTCATTTCTCACATAAGACCAATCACACAAGTTTAATACATCTCCGGGGATAAAAGGGTAGGCATAGCCTTTAGGGACACTCATAAACATGTATGTCAAGGAATCTAGTAGTTTTATAATGTTATAATCGCGAGATCTTGCAGAAACACTACTCACCTTGGTTTTGGAAAAGTCAACAATATATGCACTCTCAGAATAGCTATATGTCCCATAAGAACCCTTCCCATCATGTAATGCACCCCAACACAAGCATGGGTGTCATTATAAGCAAACAAGTAGTAAAGAAAGGTGTCACTTAAAATAACTTCATTTCTGGTTATCTTACATGTAGAATTCATATTAGGTTCAATAACACAAGTGATCATGCTACAAGGATTTGGAACATCCAAGGAGGAAGTAGTAATTTGAAAATAAACATCACCTTTTTTTCAAAACATTCCTTCACATAAGGAGTTTCATGACACACACCTCTACCAAGAGATTCATTTTCACATCTAGCAAACAAAGGTGGGGTGTCACATTCATTCACATTTTCAACTACATTCACATCATCACTAATCAGAGGTTCATTAAGCATATCACAAGTTTCCTCAATCAATGGATTAACATTACAATCAAGTTGATCAATATAAGTAACCACACTAGTTGGACACAAATCGACCTTGTTAGAAGAATCAATTCAATCATCAATAGCATCAACTAGTGGGTGGACAATCTCAACATATAACAATGCACAAACACTCTTATCACATGTGTCAAAACTAGGTGAACACAAATTGATCTCATAAGAGGAATCAATTTGGTCATCAAGAGGATCAACTAGTGTTGGAACACCAATATCAACAACATTGTCAATAATCATTAAGGAATTATACTCAACACATGGTAAAGACTCACTAAGCTTACGTAATGATAAGCTATCACTCATACTCAAGTCAACAAGATAATAATTCACATGATTTGTAGAGTTGAGATTAGCTATTTTACCTTGAAGTTCACACAAATTATCTTCTTTACCGAGGTTTTCAATGGTGGAGAACATTTTCTCCTTTGGGAAGCCTTTAACTACCTCATGATCTTTCAAAGTTTGAGGTTTCTCATTAGGTTTGCTTTCAAGAATACCTGCACTATTATCAACACAACTAGAAAAAAATGAAAAGTTACATGAATTAGAATTGGGTTGTGACAATCCTCTCACATCACTCCACACAACCTCTCATTTTTCCTTTGTAGAGTTGTCACTTTTCTCTCCCTTACTCCTCTCAATCTTTTCTCTCTCAATTTCATGGGAGTTGGGGCAAGTGCTAAGAATTTCTTGTGAAGGATTTGGTGAACCCTTCACTTCTTCTTTCCCTTTGGGTTCACTTGGAGTAAATATTGCCTCCCTCTCTTGTTCCTCCATTTTCTCCCTTTGAGCTCTCTCCCGAAGCTCCCTCATGATTCTATAGTCTTCAATCACTTTATAGGGTGTTAATGGGATGAGAGTATGCTTCCGACCATCTAATACAAAAGAGTACTTGTTGGTCCTTCCATCATATTGCACATCTTTATCGAACTGCCACAGTTTCCCAAGCATCATATGAGACACTTGCATTGGCGCAACATCACACCCCATTTCATCTTTGTACTTGCCGATGCTAAATTTGACGCTTACTCACTTGGAAACCTTCACTTCACATTCATTGAACAATTGGAGTTTGTACGGGCTAGGATGTTTTGTTGTTGAAAACTTCACGTGTTCAACCAAAGTAGTGCTCATCACATTTGTGCAACTCCTACCATCAATGATCAAGGAGCACACATTATTCATTATCTTACACCTCGAATGAAAGAGATTCTCCCGTTGTTCAAACACATTCCTAGTCATAACATCCATATGCCTTTGTAATGCGTAAGTCAAGTTTATTCTTTCCTCCAATCGCTCTACATCACCACTTAAGTTTTCTTCCTCATGTTCACCCCTTGAGTATTCACCCTACTTCCAACACCACACTCTTAGTTATCATTGATGCGGTAGCCATTAGGTATAGCCACAATTGATCTCTGATTGGGGCATTCTTTTGCAATGTAACCATTACCTTGACATTCATGACATTGAATAATAGAATAGGTAAGTTAAATTTTGCATTGTTACCTCCCATTGTCTTGTCACCTCCCTTTGCTTGGAAATCAACCTTTGTTTGGGAAACGCAGGTAATGGTAGTAGGGTTCTCCCATGTTGATGAGGGTTCCCTTTTGTATGCTTAATCTTGCAACTTGTTCTGACCTTCATGCGTATAGTATCTTCCCATACCTCTTTGCCTTCTGACACCTTGGTTGAGAAAACCTCCATGCCTTTCCCTATGTCGGATCCATTCTACCATTCTTCTTGTGTAACTTCCTCAACCATGTCATCAGAGAGGGTTTTTGGAAACAGGTTTGGTATGGTTCAGGTGAAAATTGTTGTGATGGTACATATGGGGGAACTTGTGTAACATGTTGTGGAGCTACACGGGTAGCCATTTGTGGTGGTGACACATCTTGGAATGATCGATATAAGTAGATTGTGGTGAGGGTAGATTCGCATTACATTTATTTGAACATTGGGGCTTTCGAATGTAGATTGTGGGGTGTGTTGGGAAGGTGTGGGGGTAGGTTGAGGAAAGTATTATGTACGTACTTGTCCCGGCGTGAGAGTCGATGACATAGTTGGTTCTTGGCTCAACTCTCCTCCTACATTAGATTGTAACGTTCCCCTTCGACTTATATGTTCAACATTTCCCCAACTAGATGCAATATTCTCCATTCTCCCCTCCATCTCACCTACTTGCTCCCTCATTCCACTCATCACCATTCTCATTCTCGTGAGCTCCCTAAGTAGGAGGAACATCGGGTCCTCTCCATCATGAGATTGACCTCCATAGTTAGTCATAGTACCTGCAAAAACTCAAAAAACACGTTAGAAGTAACGTTCCTCACGTCGCTCGTATTTGCACTTCACTCACCACACTTTAGTGTTTTCACTCAACTTTCCACACTCTAGTGTTTTTCAAGATTGGTAAAGATGTCACACCTCAAAACATGAGTTGGACGGACCATGATCTACATGCATCTAATGTGATCTTATAATGGGGTAAATGACATAACTTGTAACACAAATGAATTATGTCAACAAAATTCCTTTTTTGTACATGAACGTGGCCATTGGCCCATGGTATGCAATTGAATATAAAATAACCCGCACTGACTCTATCTATGAAGCCTCTATGAGTATCTATTATTGAACAAATAATACAAGTGTTTGGACAGGGCCCAAAACTACCCATAATCTCTAACATCAATGGAATTACTAAACCTAACTCGGCTCCAGGTAAAAGTGGAGCTTGCAACTCTTTCGCTGATGATCTGCACTATCTAGCAAACAGTCTGCCACCCTGTACAATTGGACTTGCAATGTGAAATATAACAAATGCAGCGCCCCTGGAAAAAGGGTTGTCAGTAGAGAAATATTGTACCGAATAAGTAAGGCAGTCATAAATAGTCATATGAAAGAACATCAACTGCAAGGAGAGATAGAGAAGAATCAACCTGAAACTCTGAATTGCCACTGAGGGCCATGATATGCCTAAGTATCATACATGTGCGTATATAATGCCTAGTCATACATATACATATGCATATATAATGCCATCAAGCCTCTGTGGGTATCCCATCATATCATATCGACCTTTGTGGGTATAATCATCATCATATACCAGCTGATCAGGTGGTGGTGCGTATATAACACCATAACCTTTCCCATACCTCGTATACATATAGCATAGCATATATAATGCATGTGAGGTCATGCTATATACATGTATATAATGCATGAGTGATACTAAGACACTCTTAGTCTATTTGAGTGACGTAAGGTCGTTGCACCTCCGATTAATATTATGGAACTAACATCATCAACATAACTTACTTTGAAGAATCAACAAGCCATAAGATAATATCACTATCATTATATGGAAGTCAAGAACATCATCCTCTAACATATCTAAGAGTGGAGCCGTTATGGATATTGTTCATTTACGTTCATTTCATCCCGATCATGCCAAAAGAAGGAAGAGTAGCCATAACATAGTTACTACTCTATGATGCTTTATTTTACCTATGAACCTTGAAAATATTTAAGATTCATAACAATGAGAGTTGGATCATTGTCTAGGACTTGATATGACACAAATAATATCACACGGGAAAACAACTTTTGTAGAATTAGAAGACTTGCGATACTTCATTCTTTGGAACTCACATTAAAAGAAGGAATCAAATGATAAGACTTTATGTCGCTGGATACGATAGGAATATACCTACTGTTCTACGACCCTATTATGACACCTTCGGAAACCATTATCTTGTCTTGTAGACCAAACGCTGGATAGACTATGATTATCTACGTAAATGTGGTTTATTTTAAAAGAAGCTCTCCCAACAATGGTAATCTGGATGCTTACGACATAATTATTCTTAAGTTACGTTCTAACTCCTTAACGATCATTTGAACTCTTAACCATATAATGACTTGTTACTATACAATTGACATCATTGAAAGGAACACCAGAGCATGAAAATCGTATTATGGAGGCGACACCAAATAGGTAGTACATGAAACTGTTAAATGCATACCTGTAGAGCACCTCTAGAATTCTCTTTTGGAATCGGACTCTATAGGCTACTAGTGTGGTCCTAACTAAGGGGAAAACTATATCCTCTTCGCGACAACTTGTAACTTAATTTATGAGATGTATGCTTGAGTAACGACCAGATGTGAGCACATAACATCTCTTTTATTTCACTTTGTGTGCTAGCAACATCATCATACTGAGGGGAATTCCAATCCCACCATAACAACTGGGAACTCGAGTCTTGGGAGTAAACGCTTGAAAAATAACTTATTACAGACACATAGCTTTACTTAAGAGATTCATGACACTTGCAACATGGAACTACTACACTTGGACACTCTAAACTTCATGGTTTACATAAGAAACAAATGTCGTATAACATGCCAAAATGGGGAGTCAATAAAATAGCCTTACGTACCTTTAACTTCTGCCCTCGGATACCAATGAAGAACTCATCCTCCTTTTACCATCAACTACAATAAGGAAACAATACTACTGTTAGCAAGAAAAAACACAAGAACTAACCGACGAATGACAAACTAAGATATACAATCTTCTATAACATATATCTAGACCTAGCTCCCTTCCAATCCTTGAAACTTCCTAAATCATAAACACATACATAAAAATCTCCAACCCCTTCATATAACAAAACCACCAAACTTTACCACCAAACCAGTCCCAATACACTATATAGAACAATCAACACTTCAACCACATTATCTAATCATTCAACTTACAATTTGTATCTTCTAAGCATATTTAAATCATCAAACTAACTTATATACAACATGATAATACTTCTAACACATGCACCCACAAAAAACAATCCCAATATGCTATACCACACAACTAGTAACTTATCTACATTAATCAATCTCAACTTACAAACTAGATAATGAGTGACAAGCTCGTTTTATGATAAATTGGACAATATCTCCCTTGTTTCTTTTACTTTCCTCAAGTTCAAAACAACAACACTAACAACAGTCAACAACTACATCTTCAACACCTTTATACAATCAAATTAGCCCCGCATACTATGAAGTCAGTCCTAACATATTATACGACATCACTAGCAACACAACTATATAATTCAACTATCAATGGAAAGTTCATCTTACATTCGAATGAGAAGAATCTCACCAATTTCTTCCACCTCCCACTGGCTCAATTCACAACAACAACAACACCATCCAACCACCATATGTACAACACGTAAGAGAACAACAAGAACATCCCCAAAATTACATAACAAGTCCACCAGCTCATTTATAACTTCAGCCATCAACCCATGAACTTGTAGCAACTAAAACACATCTAAAGGTTAAACTAACTCATACATATGAAGTATAAGGAGGGACTTACCTTGCTGTCCAATTTCTTGATTTTTCTCTACTTGCTGCCCTTTAAATTTCTCCTAAATAAATTAACCTTGGAGGGGAGGGTTGTGCTGTTTGGTTTAGAAACATATTAAGAGTTTAGGAGAGAAGAGAAACCACGTGAAAACACTTCTACACCATGGGAGAGGAATGAAACTTGAAGTTTGGCCACTAAGAGAGAGTTCTGAATCTGTTTTAGGTGATAAGGATATGTATAAAATGTCCAGATGTTAGCCTTAAAAGGACCTTTGGTCGAACTCCCTTGCCCCTTAATGGGCCTCCCCTTTATGGATCAGATTTGGCCACACTAGCCCCTTTAATTTGGGCCTCTCATTTCAAGTAGGTGGGTCACCTACTTGTCACTTACTTAGGCTAGAGGTTACTAATTAGCTCTAAACATGTGTGTCATCCCTGTTTAATAAGTAGGACGTGAAACAAGTAGGACGTGCAAGCAAGTAGGACGTGTGAGAAAGTAGATGAAGCACATAGGACGTTTAAGCAAGTAGGTGAAACACAAAGGTTAAACTAGTAGGTCGTCTACTTTGTTCGACATCTTATTCATTTATGAATCTCATTTACTTTAACTAGGCTTAACATACTACATACACTTAGACACTATAACCTCATTCTTCCATATTCGGGTAACTTCGTCGACTTCAACTTAGTCATAGACATGATGACAAGTATGGGGTGTTACAAAAGAACTTTGTTGAATCAATTCACAAGGTCTCTTAGACTATGTGGAGGAAAATATTCTTGTCAAATCAAAAGACAGACGACTCAATAAAGCTAACGGACGGAGCCAAATAAATTTAATGAAATAAAATGGAAAAACTTAAGAAGAATTATCATGAAGTAAAACTATGACTCAATAAATAATTAACAAACAAATAGATCAATTACTTGATGTTAAATATTAGAGAATCAAAGAAGTGAAAAGAAATGGATTTTGAACGAATTGGGATCATAAAACCTGAAAAAGCGCGATGTGCTATTCTTATGCACAGATTGCGTTTCGCAAATGCAAACTGCAAATTTGAAATTTTCTATTAGTGTTTGCAGTTGACCTTCCAACCGTAGATATTGTTTGTGACATCACTTGCGGTTCACAGATGCTGCTTCACTGCCAAATCATTGTTGACGTAATTTCTTTCTTGGGATCCATTTGGCTGACCACTTTTTGATTATTCCATGTACCTTTGACGAATTGGACCCATTTGAATAATATTTTTGCTATTTTGGGCCCAATAACAATGTTCCAACTTTTGCCCTACGTTTTTTTAGATCAAACACCACCTTTTTGGTCTTCTTCTTCACAAGAACTTGATGAACAATGAAGAACAATTCAAAATCCCAACTAGTACCGAATCAACTCTAATTTAGCTCAAATTCCAAATCTAGCTTCCTCTCAACAAGGAGAACAAAGCCCAATAGTTTTTGGAATCAATAGGATACTAATTCACTAAGACCCAAAAATTAGTGTTCTTCAAGCTCTTCAAAAACCTTAAATCTCAACATTGGTAAATGCTTCCAAACAACTCCAAGTCACTTGAATTTCAGTTATGTGATAGATGCAACCTCTAGGAACTCAAATCTATCAACAAACACTCTCAAATGCAACAACAACTTAATTTGTTTTTGTTTTTTTTTTGAATTTTCAGATTTTTGTAATTTTCAAAATAAGAAGAACCTAGGATTAAAATTTGCAGGAAAAAATCTCTTGCCTAAGCTATGATACCAAATGATACGATTCCTATAAGCAAAACTCTAAGAAATCGAATCGGATGCGGAAATTGAAAAGGATAGGAGATTAAACACAAGAGTAGTTATTCCAAGAAATCAATGATATATTAAATCAAAGACCTCAAAGATATAAACGACAAAATCACATAATCTATAAAGGTTTGAATGATTCCACAAGTGAGCTAACTCAAGTGAGAATCATGAACAAGTTAAATAGATAACCAAATAATCTACCCTAATTGTGTTATCACTCAAATTACCTAACACTAATCTAGCTAACACTACAAAGTAGCTACCAAGTGAATTAATCTCAATTCATCAATCATCAAAAGTCCTATTCTAAGCCTTGAGAACTACTATTTATAGTATTAGGCTTTATTACAAACTAGACCCAAAAGTGGCCATAGTCCTCAACTTGCAAAAGTAACCATAAAAGGCCAATTTCAGCCCGCAGACATGACATGCGATTCGCACACCAAATTGCAAATGCCATATGCGAATCGCGGACCAACCACAAGTTGTGTCCTCCTCAATCTTGATCCCAGCCCGGAGGTATGATGTGCGTCTCACATACTGAGTCATACACATGACCTGCGAAATGCAGGTTGTGTCGCAGGCCTTACCATATTTAATCCCGAACTCTTCTTCACTCTAAGAGATCATCCAAATGTCGTATACTCCCTCATATGGGCCCAAAAAGGACAGGGCCCCCGACATGAAACACCATACTCATACATAGGTTGGGACAAGGCCCATGACATGGAACACCATACTCGTACATGGGTCGGGACAGGGCCCTCGACATGATAAGATTCCCTAAAGGAAACTCTAAGAATCGAATAAAAAATGCAGAAAATTAAATGATAGGAGAATAGGCACAAGAATAATAATTCAAAGCAACCAATGATATATGAATCAAAGACCTCAATGTAATTGAACTATAAAATCACCTAAACTATAAGAGTTTTGGAATGATTCCACTAGTGAGCAAAACTCAAGTGTGAATCATGAACAAGGTCAAGAGCAACCTCACAATTACACTACCAAATTATGCTAAGAACTAGAGATAACTTATCAACTACAATACTAATCTCTCATAAGAGTTTTATCATCAAAACAAGATGTGTATGAAATGAAGCTAAGGCATGTATTTATAGTCTTTGTCTATTACAACAAAAGCCAAAAGTGGCCTTTGCACAAATAAGCCAACATGGGACCTTCACATGTCTTGCACTCCTAACCACTTTTAGTGGCTTCCACCTTTGTTCCTTCATCTTTAACTTCATTCCAAGAAATCATCCATGCAATGTATACCCTTGTGGCTTGCTTTTCAATGGCCTCTAAAGGCCCTATCTTCATCATCAAATGGCATGTGGCATGGAAATACACGTTCAAAGCTTCACCATGAATCTTAGCCCTCATAAGTGTCCATGAGCCTCCTAAGAGCCCTCATAAGTTCCCATGAGCCTCCTAGGGCATGTGGCATGGAAATACACATTCAAAGCCCATTAGGTTTGTCCTGGAATTCGAACCTTGCAAAACCCAAGGGAATAAATACACAAGCATAGTCCTCATGACAAGAGGGTTAACACAAATAGCAATAATCTTATTCTAATGCTAAGGATGTATAAACTTGTGGTATAACCATGTATCAATGAGCACCAATAACAAATATTCCACATATGAAGTATCAGTTGATTTCTCCAAATATCATGAAACGAGGATAAAGTAAAGAGACCAATGGATTCAAAATGACAAGAATGTGATGCTACATTGGATCTAGACAACACAAATGATACGATATCGGGAAGCACAAATCACTCCAAATCATTCATCCGAGAACAAGCCAAGAAACTCCAAGCTTTACAAGACATGATAATTCATAGAGAGGCTTTGGAGTCCCACACAAAGGACCCTCATGCGACCCCCTTGTGCAAGATAAACGAATGCTTGAGGAGGGGAAGATGGTGCGACGTGTGTTGTTTGTGCGAGATGCATGACCAACCTGCAATCCCTTGCGCGAGTCACACTCCATGCCTACGACTGAGGAATGGCCAATTGTGGTTAGTTTTGCAATTTGAGGCTATGGTCACTTTTGGGCCTAGTTTGTAATAAAACCTAATACTATAAATAGTAGTTCTCAAGGCTTAGACATGGGACTTTTGATGATTGATGAATTGACAGTAAATCTAGTGTTAGCTACTTTGTAGTGTTAACTTAGTGATAGCTAGATTAGTGTTAGATTATAGAGTGATAACACAATTAGGGTGGATTCCTTAGTTGTCTATTGAACTTGTTCATGAGATCACTCACTTGTGGAATCATCTTCATAGCATTGGTACTTTTATGGATTAATCTTTAGGAGGACTTTGGTTTGATATACCTTTGGTTTTCTATTGATTTCTATATTTGTGTCTTACTTTCTATCTTGATTTGGTTTATTTCATTGAGGTCTAGACTTTCATATAGTTTAGGTTGCTTTGAATGCCATTGATTGTATCAATCTTCTATCTTTCATTCCACATATCAAAATCCTAGGGTTTTCACTCTAGGAATAGTATCATTTGGTATTAGATCTTTGGTTAAAGGATTGCCTCTACAATTCTTAATCCTAGGTTCTTCTATTTTGAAAATCCCAAAAAATCTGAAAATTCCCCAAAAATTTGATTTTTTGTTTGATTTGAGAGTTTCTATTGATATATTTAAGTTCCTAGAGGTTGAATCTATATCACATACCAAATTTTCAAGTCATTTGGAAAAACTGGTCCATTGAAGATGTTCAAACTTTGAAGAACACTCAAGTGAGTCTTGTGGTTTGAAGAAGTAATTGGATCCGAAATCACTTGGGATTTGTTCTCTACATCCAGGAGAGGCATGAACTGAAATTTGAAGCAATTCGGAGTTGATTTGATTATATTTGGAATTTTAGTTGTTCATCAATGTTCATTCTTGTTCTTGGTGAAGAAGAGGGTAAAAAGTAATGTTTGATCCAAAATTCCAAGTGCAAAAGTCGAAAAGGTGTTTGTAAGGTCCAAAATAGCAAAATATCTGAAAACGTGGGTCCAAGTACATGGAATAATCATAAAAAGGTCAAAAATTTGGATCCCAAGAAAAAATTGACGTCACAAACTTTTGATTGCAAAACACATCTTGATAGACGCAAAATGTGTCGCAAGATTTCCTGAGTGTCGCAGGGATGTCGTCCGACGTGACAAACTCAGAATTCAAGTTGTTCAT
The DNA here is from genome assembly GCA_029783415.1 of Anisodus acutangulus. NCBI lineage: Eukaryota > Viridiplantae > Streptophyta > Magnoliopsida > Solanales > Solanaceae > Anisodus > Anisodus acutangulus. The sequence goes on from CM056501.1 coordinate 12,889,229, forward strand.
CCTGAGACACACATGACTGCACCATGCAATGTGTATGTGAGTCTCAGGAATTTTGCAGGATAAACACAGTACTCTCGGGATTCACATTTCAGGTTTTTGAGCTCTAAAACTTGTTCCGATTCCATTTATTTTCAGTTCTTTGATTCTCTAAACTATTTAACAACAAGTAATTGATCTTATTTGATTGTTAATTAGTACTTGAGTCCCATTTCCATTTTGTGCTAATTCTTCTTAAGTTTTTCCATTTTATTTCGTTGAATTTCTTTGGCTCCGTCTGTTAGCTTTATTGAGTCGTCTGTCTTTTGATTTGAAAAGAATCTATTCCTCCAGACAGGATGATTGACCTTGTTACTATATTGGACAAAGTTCTTTACCAACCTTGGAAAATACTTGAGCGAAGTGAGGAGTGACTAGGCAAATACAAGTGATGTTAGGAACATTACTTCTAACGTGTTTGTTGAGTTTTTGTAGGTACTATGACTAACTTTGGAGGTCAATCTCATGATGGAGAGTACCCGATGTCCCTCATACTTAGGGAGTTGATGAAGATGAGAATGGAGATGAGTGGAATGATGGAGCATGTGGGTGAGATGAAGGAGAGAATAGAAAATATTGCGACTAGGATGGGAAATGTTGAACATACAAGTTGAAGGGGGATGTCACAATGAAATGTAGTAGGAGAGTTGATCCAAGAACTAACTATGTCATTGACTCTTATGCTGGGACAATTACATACGTTATGCTATTCTCAACCTACCCCCACACTTTCCCAACACACCCAATAACCTACTTCCTAAAGCACCAATGTTGAAACACATGTGAGGCGAACCAACCCTCATCCCAACCCCCACTTATATCGACCATTCCAAGATGAGTTGCCACCACAAATGGCTACCCATATAGCTCCATAATTTGTTCCACAAGTACCTTCATATAAACCACCATAATAATTTTCACCGAAATCATACCAAGACCATCTCCAAAACCACCCCTATAATGACATGGTTGAGGAAGTTGATCAAGAAGGATAGTGGAATGGACCATAACATGGAGAGATACATGGAGGTTTTATCAATCAAGGTGTCGGAAGGCAAAGCAGTATTGGAAGATACCATGTGCATGAAGATCGGGATAGGTTGCAAGATTATGCCTATAAAATAGAACCCTCATTAACTTGGGACAAACCTAATACCATTACTCATGCTTCCCAAACCAAGGTTGATTTCCAAGCAAAGGGAGGTGACAAGACAATGGGAGGTAACAATGCAAAATCTAACTTCTCTCACCCTTCTATTAGTAAATGTTATAAACGTCAATCTAATAGGCATGTTGCAAAAGAATGCCCCAATCAGAGTTCAATTATGGCAATACATAATGGTAATGAAGAGTGTGGTATGGGGCAGATCCAAGTCCAATCTGCCCAATCACATTTAAGGGCTGATATATATAGATATAACCCCTTGTAATTTGTCATTCAACCCCTTTCTCCAAAATAATTCAGCAGTACTTCTCTCTTCTCTCTCTCTTACATTCTCCACCAGCAAGAACAAGCCATGAATGTTCTCTCTCTTCCTCTTCTTCATGTGAACTTCAAGCTCTTATGCCCATGGAAGGTCCATTTCCTCCTTCATAAACTTAAAGTAATCTTCTTTCTCTCTCAGAATTACAAGCAGCCATGATAGATTCTTCATCCTTCATAGCTTTCAAGTATTTCCTTTCTTCTTATGCTTAAGGTAAGTGATAATTTTCATGGGTTTGGCTGGATTCTTTATGAAAAATTATGCAATCTTACTTTTCCATGTTTGAACTTGAAGTAAAACCCTATGTATCTCTCCTAACCAGCCAAAAATAGTTTGGGGTTGTTCTAGGTGTTATATTGATGCCTTTTCCAGTTTAGTTACCTAAAGAAAGCCTTAAGAGTTGAAATTGAAGGGCTGGAAATTGGACAACAAGGTAAGTCCCTCCTTCTACTTCATATGCATAAGTTAGTTTAAGCTTTAGATGTGTTTTAGTTGCTACAAGTTCATGGGTTGATGACGGGAGTTATAAATGAGCTGGTGGTTTTGGGGTTGTTTTTATTGTTCTCTTAGGTGTTGTACATATAGTGATTGGATGTTGTTGTTTTGAATTGAGACAATGGGATGTAGAAGAAATGGGGGAGATGCTGCCCATTTGATTGTAAGATGAACTTGCCCTTGATAGCTGAATGATATAGTTGCGTTGCTGGTAATGTTGTATAACATGTTGGGACTGATTTCGTGGTATGTAGGGTTGTTCCTATCATGTTAAGTTGCTGGAGATTGATATAATTATAGTTATGTATCATTGATGGTGTTAAAAGGATTAGAAAGGAGATAGGCTTGGATAATCCCGTAGAAACGCTTGTAGAATGAGATTGTCGCTCATTAGCTAGTTGGTGTGTTCTTCTTGTTGATGCTAGTCTTCTTTTCCTGGTTGTAGTTGGACTTGTGAAGGAGACTTCCATCTCAATTGGAATGTCTACTTAAAGGTACGTAAGGATATTTTCTTGACTCGCCACTACGGCATGACATACGATATTTGCTTCTTATGTAAACCATGAAGTTTAGAGCTTCCAAGTGTAGTAGTTCCATGTTCCAAGTCCCGTGAGTCTCTTAAGAAAAGATATATGTCCGTAATCAGTTATTATTCAAGTATTTACTCCTAAGAGTCGAGTTCGAAGTTTCTATGATGGGAGTAGAATTCCCCTTAAGTATGATGACGTTCCTAGCACACAAAGTGAAATGAAAGAGATGTTATGTGCTAACACATGGTCGTTACTCAAGCGTATTAGTCTCATAAATTAAGTTACGAGCTATCGCAAAGAGGATAGAATTTCCCGTTAGGTGGGACCACACTAGTAGCCTATAGAGTACGATTCCAAAATAGAATTCTAGAGGTGCTCTACATATGTATTTAACAGTTTCATGTACTCCATGTTTGGTGCCGCCTCCGTAATACGAGTATCATATATCTATTAGAAGTCTTGTACTCTTCTTATAAAGTGTATACGAGGAATAGAGGTTCCTCGTAAGACTCCCGATAGTGTAATGATGGTTAGTAAGAGTTGTTCCACCCATATGTTTAATAGCTTCTTAGATGTCCTACCAAGGTATTTCCCCTGATGAGTTGAGTTTTATAAGTGTATTAGTAGCCACGTGGTTCTACTCTCGTAAGTACGAACTATAATGGCACCCTCAAAAGAACTTGTGTAGTGTGACGACTATTGGTTTATGAGGAAAAGAGAACCTTCCATGTTTGATAGTTGTTATGTGTTATAGTGACCCGTATTATTAGTGCAAATGATTTAGTTGTTGATGATTTCTAGTTGATAACGAGATAAGAACCATACTTGTTAATGATGGTAACAATTTATAAGCATAGTTAAAGAGGTTATAGAATGTCATATAATATGGGTGATGTGTAGGATGAGTATACGACGACTTTCATATGATAGTTGGGGAATTATGGATCTAAGGCTAATGTATGGGATGTAGCAAGGTACATGCTTTATGTATGGGACTACAACATGTTGCTCAAGGTAGACGATATCTCACGGCTAACGTCTAAGTAAGTGTCATGGGGTGTAGATCATAAAGTAAGATGAATCATGTATTAGCTTCAGATAGTTTTCGATGGATTATAAGTCCTAGTGAAGATGAATTTTATGGATGGGTTCTAGATTATCTTTAATGGATTATAGTTTGTTATTTAAGATGAGTCATATCGATAATATCCAAATTACCGTTATCGGATTGTAGTATCTTACTTAAGATGAATTAGGTGTTGGCTTTTAGAGTACCACTAATGGATGATAGATTGCTACGTAAGATGAATTATATGACAGCTAAGCTAATAAAATGTTACAGCCTTCTTGAGGATAAGACATTATAGCGAGTTAGAATACATGTTTTAGAAGACCGATAAGGAATATAGTAAAGTGAGTGCGTATGTCCATCTCGCATTTAGCGAGATAAAGTCCTATAAGATGTTCCCTTCCTATTTGAGTTTCTAGGAGTAAAGTATCTCGACTCTCTTGTTCATGCTCAAGTGTTCCTTTCACGTGATGTCATTTGTATAGTAATAAGTCATTATATGGTTAAGAGTTAAGATGATCTTTAAAGGGGTCATAGAACGTAATGTAAGAGGAATTATGTCATAAGAATCAAGATTACCATTGTGGGGTATAAAGCTTTTTTTAAGATAAACCACATTGACGTAGACAATCATCGTCTATCCAAGGTAGAATGGTCCACAAGACTAGATAATGGTTTCCGAAGGTGTCATAATAGGGTCGTAGAACAGTAGGTATATTCCTTCATATCCAGCGACATAAAGTCTTATCATTTAATTCCTTTCTTTAATGTGAGTTCCAAAGAATGAAGTATCTCAAGTCTTCTACGCGTGTGATATTATTTGTGTCGTATCAAGTCCTCGATAATGAGCCAACTCTCTTTGTTAATAATCTCATATGTTGCCAAGGTTCATAGGTAAAACAAAAGTATCATAGAGCAGTAAGTATGTTAAGTCTACTCTTCATTCTTTTGGCATGATCATAATGAAACGAACGTAAATGAACAATGTCTATAACGGCTCCACTTTAGATACTTTAGAGACTGATGTTCTTGACTTCTATATATTGATAGTGATCTTATCTTATGGTTTGTTGATTCTTCAAAGTAAGTTATGTTGATTATGTTAATTCCATAATGTTAATTGGAGGTGTAACGACCTTACGTCACTCTGATAGACTCAAATTGTCTTATTATCATTTATGCATTAAATCGATACGTATATACCATGACCACACACGATATATGCATATTCTATATGATATGTATATGGGGTGTGGGAAAGATTATGGAGTTATATATGCACCACCACTTGATCAGCTGGTTATATGATGATGATTACGCCCACAAAGGCTGTTATGGTAAGAAAGATGCCCAATGAGGCCAATGGCGTTATATAAACATAATATGTATGATGGAGTTATATACGCATATACAGTATACATGTGCATATCATGACCCTCAGTGGCAATTCAGAGTTTTAAGTTGATTCTTTCCTATCTCTCCTTATACTTGATATTCTTTCGTATGATTATTTAAGTCTGCCTTACAGATTTAGTAAAATCTTTCTGTACTGATATCCCTTTTGTCTGGGGCGCTGCATTTGTTATATTTCACATTGCAGGTTCAATTGTACAGGCTGGCAGATTGGTTGGCTAGATAGTGCAGATCATCACCAGAAGAGTTGCAAGATTCAATTTCACCTGGAGTCGAGTAAGGTCTAGTACTTGCATTTATGTTAGAGATTATGGGTAGCTTTGGGCCCTGTCCCAGCACTTGTATTAGTCATTCAATAATAGGTACTCATAGAGGCTTCATAGACAGAGTCAGTGGGTTATTTTATATTCAATTGCACACCATGGGCGACCACATTTATGTACAAAGAAAATTTTGTTCACAGAATTAATTTGTGTTACAAGTTATGTCATTTACCCTATTACAAGATCATAGTAGATGCATGTAGATCATGGTCCATACAACTCATATTTTGGGGCATGACAGAGTGGTGTCAGAGCAATTCAGTCCTAGGGAGTATAAAAAGCCATGTCTAGTGGAGTCTCACTTATGGGTATGTTGCGCGCCACACTTATAATTTGGAAGCTACAAGGCATTTAGGAAATGTTACCCTTCTTTCATAGTAGAGATCATGCATGGCTTAAGAGATCAGTCTATTTCATGCGATTTCGACTAGAGTGATCAGTAATCGCGAAGTTCCTACCAGATCGTATGTGCCCTAGGTATGCAAGTAATGTGCTAGAATCCCAAAGTTAACATTTCCTTGAGTCACACTTCTCATTCGGGGATGAATGATCCAAAGGGTGGGGGGGATGATGTAACACCCCATACTTCTCATCATGTTTACGACTAAGTTGAAGCCGACGAAGTTACTTGAATATGGAAGAATGAGGTTATAGGGGCCAAGTGTATGTATTATGTTAAGCCTATTTAAAGTAAATGAGATTCATAAATGAATAATATGTCGAACAAAGGTAAACGACCTACTAGTTTCACCTACTCTCTTAGACATCCTACACGCTTGAGCTACTACTTATCCGTCCTACTTAATCGAGCTACTTGCTTAAGCTACTTATTTACACGTTCTACCTTTTTGACCTACTTATTTCCCGTCATACTTATTTCACGTCATATTATTAAATGAGGATGACACATATGTTTAGAGAAAATCAGCAAACTTCTAGGTTATGCAATTGACAAGTAGGTGCATGACCTACTTAAAATGAGAGTTCCAAATAAAAAGGAAAGAAAATTTGAGATGGGGCAGATCCAAGTACTGCCCAATCCCATTTAAGGATTGATATATATAGATATAACCCCTTGTAATTTGTCATTCAACCCCTTTCTCCAAAATAATTCAACAACACTTCTCTCTTCTCTCTCTCTCTTTTACGTTCTCCCACCAGTAAGAACAAGCCATGAATGAACTCTCTCTTCCTTTTCTTCATGTGAAATTCAAGCTCTTATGTCCCTGGAAGCTCCCTTTCCTCCTTCATATACTCAAAGTAATCTTCTTTCTCTCTCAGAATTACAAGCAGTCATGATAGATTCTTCATCCTTCATAGCTTTCAAGTGTTTCCTTTCTTCTTATGCTTAAGGTAAGTGATAATCTTCATGGGTTTGGCTGTATTCTTTATGAAAAACTATGCAATATTACCTTTCCATGTTTGAACTTGAAGGAAAACCCTAAGTATATCTCCCAACCAGCCAAGAAAAGTTTTGGGGTTGTTCTAGGTATTGTATTGACGCCCTTTCCACTTTAGTTACCTAAAGAAAGCCTTAACAGATGAAATTGAAGGGCTGGAAATTGGACATCAAGGTAAGTCCCTCCTTCTACTACATATGTATAAATTAGTTTAAGCTTTAGATGTGTTTTAGTTGCTACAAGTTCATGGGTTGATGACTGAGTTATAAATGAGCTGGTGGTTTTGGGGTTGTTCTTGTTGTTCTCTTAGGTGTTGTACATATGGTGGTTGGATGTTGTTGTTGTTGTTATTGTGAATTAATGTCATGCCCCAAAACTTGGGTGGGATAGATCATGCTTTACATACATCTAATGTGATCTTATAATTGGGTAAATGACGTAACTTGTAACACAAATGAACTCTGTGAACAAAATTTTTTGTAGATGAACGTGGCCACTAGCCCATAGTATGCAATTGAATATAAAATAACCTACTGACTCTGTCTATGAAGCCTCTATAAGTACCTATTATTGAATGACTAATACAAGTGCTGGAACAGGGCCCAAAGATACCCATAATCTCTAACATCAATGCAATTACTAGACCTAACACGGCTTCAGGTGAAATTGGAGCTTGCAACTCTTCCGCTGATGATCTGCACTATCTAGCAAACCAGTCTGCCAACCTGTACAATTAGACCTTCAATGTGAAATATAACAAACGCAGCTCCCCCAGCAAAAGGCACGTCAGCACAGAAATATTGTACCGAATACATAAGGCATACATAAATAATCATATGAAAGAACATCAACTGTAAGGAGAGATAGTGAAGAATCAACCTGAAACTCTTAATTGCCACTAAGGGCCATGATATGGCTAATTATCATACCTGTGCATACATAATGCCTAGTCATACATCTACATATGCATATATAATGCCATCAAGCCTTTGTGGCCATCCCATCATATCATATCGACCTCTGTGGGTATAATCATCATCATATACCAGCTGATCAGGTGGTGGTGCGTATATAATACCATAACCTTTCCCATACCTCGTATACATATAGCATAGCATATATAATGCATGTGAGGTCATGGTATATACATGTATATAATGCATGAGTGATACTAAGACACTCTTAGTCTATCGGAGTGACGTAAGGTCGTTGTTCCTCCGATTAATATTATGGAACTAACATCATCAGCATAACTTACTTTGAAGAATCAACAAGCCATAAGATAATATCACTATCATTATATGGAAGTCAAGAACATCAGCCTCTAACATATCTAAGAGTAGAGCTGTTATGGATATTGTTCATTTACGTTCATTTCATCCCGATCATGCCAAAAGAAGAAAGAGTAGCCATAACATAGTTACTGCTCTATGATGCTTTATTTTACCTACGAACCTTGGAAACATATGAGATTCATAACAAAGAGAGTTGGATCATTGTCGAGGACTTGATATGACACAAATAATATCACACGAGGGAAACAACTTTTGTAGAATTAGAAGACTTACGATACTTCATTCTTTGGAACACACATTAAAGGAAGGAATCAAATGAAAAGACTTTATGTCGCTGGATATGATAGGAATATACCTACTTTTCTACGACCCTATTATGACACCTTTTAGAAAACCATTATCTTGTCTTGTAGACCAAACGTTGGATAGAATATGATCATCTACGTCAATGTGGTTTATCTTAAAAGAAGTTCTCCCAACAATGGTAATCTGGATGCTTACGACATAATTTTTCTTAAGTTACGTTCTAACTCCTTAACGATCATCTGACCTCTTAACCATATAATGACTTGTTACTATACAACTGACATCATTGAAAGGAATACCAGAGCATGAACAAGAGAGTCACGATACTTTACTCGTAGGAACTCAAATAGGAAGGGAACATCTAATAGGACTTTATCTCGCTAAATGCGAGATGGATGCACTCACTTTACTATATTCCTCATTAGTGCTTCCAAAACCTGTATTCTAACTCCCTAGAATGTCTTATCCTCAAGAATGCTATAACATTTATATTAACTTAGTTGTCATATTGTCACGACCCAAACCGGAGGGCCATGACGGGCACCCGGACCTTACTTGCCGAGCACCACTAGACATACATTCACCACGTAATCGTAAATAAGCATGGACCATGAGGGCCGTCACGTGGTAACCTGCTGACTCATAGAAATAATAAGCTAAAAAGGTGCAAGACCAACAGGGCATATATGTATATACATAGATGTGTATATGGCCGTATAAGCCGATAAGGCTACCATAGATGACTATACAACAAAAACATAGGCCGAGGAGGCCACATAACATATGACTACATCATAACTGTCTACAAGCCTCTATTAGTGTACGTGACATCATAAGGTCGGGATAGGGCCCCACCATATCCATATGCATATCAAAAATATCATACCAAGACACTGCAACTCCGGAATGAGTGGTCCAATATCAGCTGAATAGGCAACCTACTTGTGCAGACCGTCGCCCTGTCTACCTGAGCCTACGGGCATGAAATGCAACATCCACCAACAAAAGAAACATCAGTACGAATAATGTACCGAGTATGTAAGACATGAAAAATAGCATAATAAAGTCATGGAGGTAACCTATGACAAGAAAAAATCAACCTATACAGAATGCCTCTGAGGGACATAATATGCCTAAGTATCATACATATGCATACATAATGCCTGGTCATACATATACAAATGCGTATATAATGCCATCAAGCCTCTGTAGGCATCATATCATATCATATCGACTTCTTTGGGCATAATCATCATCATATACCAACTGATCAGGTGGTGGTATGTATATAACGTCATAACCTTTCCCATACCCCATATACATATCATATAGCACAGCGTACATAACGCATGTGAGGTCATGGTATATACATCATCATATACCAGGTGATCAGGTGGTGGTGCGTATATAATGTCTGTGAGGTCATGGTATATACATCATCATATACCAGTTGATCAGGTGGTGGTCCGTATATAACGCCATAACCTTTCCTATACCTCATAAACATATCATATAGCATAGCGTATATAACGCCTGTGAGGTCATGGTATATACATGTATATAATGCATGAATTGTAGATACTAAGACACTGTGAGTCTATCGGAGTGACGTAAGGTCGTTGCACCTCCGATTAACATTATGGAAATAACATCATCAACAAAACTTACTTTAAAGAATCAACAAGCCATAACATAAGATCACTATCATTAAATAGAAGTCAAGAACATCAACCTCTAACATATCTAAGAGTGGAGCCGTTATGGATATTGTTCGTTTACGTTTGTTTCATTCCGGTCATGCCAAAAGAAGGAAGAGTATCCTAAACATACCATTGTTGCTAACGACTCCTCATACTTCTCGTAGTACTTCAACCTACATCAAGGTATTAGAACTATGGTTAATGCCATGGAAGGACTCAAAACACATTTCTAAGCTAGTAGCTCTCTTACGGAAAATCGGGAAGCACTTCCCTACATTTCCTCACTTCCCAAAATTCAAAACAGAACCAAATAATGATATTAACAATATCAATTACCAATCCCATCCACTCAGCCCCTCAACAACGTAAGAAAAATTCCTACAATTCAAATAATAGTATAACGAGCGGCAAGCTCGGTTTGTGATTAAACAACGATAGTTTTAAAACCCCTTTTCTCCTTCCAGAAACTCTTAACATCATTAACCACAACATATCCACTTACTCCTACTGATTTTCAGCCACAACCCAACATTAAAACAAGTCATAACAGTCTAACAATTAGAGCAACTCAAAACTGATTTTCAGATTATTTCTTCATCAATTCTTACTTTCACAACTTAGTAAAGGCACCAATAAGCTTTACCACAGCATATCCAAGCCAATTCTAACATGTGACAGTCATATAATAACATGAAACTACTCCAAACAACCCATAACACCATAACAATTTCCACTCAATTTCCAGCCCCTACTTCACAAGTTCTTCACCAAACAACCTAGCTAGAACTTAGATAAACTCAAATACATGAAGAAGGGAGGATTTCCTTACATATATCATATCTTTTGGAGATGAAACAATGTAGTATATTTCCCTTGATGACCATCAACTTGCTTCACTTCAGATCCTTCAAGATTGGAGATTACCCTTTAACTTGAATTGAAATAAGAAGAAGATTATTGACAACTTCTTAAGGGTTTGGAGTAGAATAATTTGGGAGAGAATTTCGTGGTTCTATTTTATGTTTCTACTACTTGGATATTATAAGGAGAGAGGTCTTTATTCAGCCCCTAAAAGGGCCCTCTTGGCTGACATACACATGTTCATTTAGGTAGACTAATTTGGGCCTTTCCATTTAGCAAGTAGGTCACACACCTACTTGTCACCTACTTGGTTAATTAATAGCAGTCACATGATGACCTTGTTCACTTAGACACGTGTCTTGTTCCCGTTTAATAATCACGACATGTGTTAAGTATCTCAAGCTAGCAGGATGAGTAAGCAAGCAGCTCAAGCAAGAAGGACGGGTAAGCAAATAGATCAATTTTATTTGCCTGAAATCTCATTCCTCACATTTAAGTGCATTCGTCAACTTCAACTTAGTCATATATATGTTGAATGGAAGTATGGGATGTAACAATAGACATGTCTAATATCGTATAACCTCGAAGATAATTCTGATGTCCAAGATTCCCAAGCATACGACGAATCTCAACGTACAATCCCCAAGGTTTTCCAAAATTGTTTGATCGAATCTCCCCTATAATTGGGACTATCTGTCATGACCCAAATCAGAGGGACATGACGGGCACTCGGACCTTACTTCCCGAGCACTACTAGACATACATTCACCACATAATCGTAAATAAGCATGGGCCACGAGGGCCATCACGAGGTAACCTGCTAACTCATAGAAATAATAAGCTGAGCAAGACCGACAAGGTACATACATAGATGTTGGACATGACCGTACGAGCCGACAAGGCTACCATAGGTGACTATACAACAAAAACATAGGCCGAGGAGACTACATACCATCTGACTACATTAGAACTGTCTACAAGCCTCTACTGGAGTACGTGACATCATAAGGTCGGGATAGGGCCCTGCCATACCCATATGCATATCAAAAATACAGTACCAAGACTTAGACTGCAACTCTGGAATAAGTAGAGTGGTCCAATATGAGCTGAATAAGTAACCTAATGGTGCGGTCCGTCACCTTGTCTAGATGAACCTGCAGACATGAAATGCAGTGCCCCCTAGGAAAAAGAGACGTCAGTATGAATAATGTACCGAATATTTAAGGCATGAAGAATTGAATAATAGAGACATGAAAGTAACATGAGACAAGAGAGAATCCACTTGTACAGAATGCCTCTGAGGGCCATAATATGCATAAGTGTCATACATGTGCGTATACAATGCCTGGTCATACATATATATGCGTATATAATGCCATCAAGCCTCTGTGGGCATCCCATTATATCATGTCGGCCTCTATGGGCATAATCATCATCATATACCAGCTGATCAGGTGGTGGTGCGTATATAACGCCTTCCCATACCCATATACATATATAAATGCATATCATATAGTAGTGTATATAACACCTTTGAGGTCATGGTATATAAATGTATATAATGCATGAATGATAATAAGATACTCTGAGTCTATCAGAGTGATGTAAGATCGTTGCACCTCCGATTAACATTATGGAACTAACATGTAAACAGACCTTTCATTATGAGTCAATAAGACAAGATATACATGAATCAACAAACTTCTTCAATAGAATAAAGGACATATACATTCCTAGCTTTCAAGAGTAGAGTTACTTTGGACGGATATTCATTTACGTTCGTTTATATACGGGTCATGCCAAAAGAAGAAAGAGTTAGCCCTAACATACCTTGGTTGCTAAAAACTCAATAGTTTCTGCCCGTAGTTGTTCAACCTACATCAAGATATTAGAACTATAGTTAATGCCATGGAAGAACTCAAACCATATTTCTAAGCTAGTAGCTCTCTTAAGGAAAATTGGGCAGCACTTCCCCTACCATACTTCCCCAAATTCAAAACAACACCAAACAACGATATTAACAGTATCAATAACCAATCCTATCCATACAGCCCTTCAAAAATGCAAAAAACAACTCCCACAATCCAATAAAATAGTATTCTACACCAGTCCACAACTTCTAGTTACTGCCCCATATGTTTTCATGGAACTAATACTTCTAACACCTAAACAAGCTCACACACATGAAGGGAGGGAGATTTATTACCTTAGCTGTCCAAGAACTCCTTATTTCCACTTTGTTTCAACTAGAACCTGCCAATCACAACTCGGCTCCATTAGATCTTTGAATAAGAACTAAACTTGCCTCCATAAATGACTAAAATGTTGTTGCTATATAGAATTTAATTGAGCAAAGTGAAGCTACAGGTTGCTGGACGTTTTTCCCTTGATTCAAAAGAATTCCCAAGGAGAAGAACAATTCTCAAAGTGGAAAGAATCCTCATCCAAGTGAAAGAAAAAGCTGGGAACATTTTTCTTGCTCAAAAGAACATCAAAATAGTATATGAATCCTCTAATATCAACTATGGTTGTTGCATAAGTTCATGAGAAACTTCCTCAGCTATTTGATGCTATTAAGATGCTAGTCACATTTTTGTGAAAGGATTCAGCAAGAAAAATGAAGTGTAGACATGTATTTATTATATGACTCATCTAATTGCTCCTCAATGTGATGACAAGTAGCAACTCATTTAATATGGGGTGGTGAAGCACGCAACTCATTATCCACTCATTTGCAAGTACGTGATGCACCTACTTGTCACCTACTTGCTTAGTTAGTAGATGATGCATACCTTATAACATTTAGACATGTGTCTCATCCTTGTTTAAAAATCACAACATGTGTTAAATAACTCAAGCTAGTAGGATGTGTAAGCAAGTAGCTTAATTTTATTTGCCTATAATCTCATTTCTTGCATTTAAGTGAATTCTTCAACCTCAACTTAGGCGTACACATTATATCTCTTTCCAAGTCTCATTCACCTTAACCAATGTAGAGGGGTTTCATCCTCTCCAAGCTTATATTAGATAACTTACGATAACAATGACGTACAAAGTATGGGATGTAACACTATTCGACCCCTGTCAACAAGTAGAAGATAAACTTGCCTCATATGGCTATACAACAACATATACATATCACCGGGCCTCATATGGCCGTCAAACGTCAAACATAACTATCTGAAGTGGGAACTCACCTCATGTATCCATATGTCAGCTCTTGGTCAGGCTATGCTTCACTCGGAACATCGGCTTTAGTCTGAAATAAGTGAGGATGCTTATACTTTATCTCCTCTTCCACCTCCCACGTCATCTCTTTCATGGAGGCTACTTCCTTAGTCCTTAGCTTGCAGACTTGTTGATCTATGATAGCAATAGGAACCACTTCATATGATAAGTCCTCTGTATCTTTCACATCGCCAATTGATACAATCCGGGAAGGATCCCCTACACATGCTCTCAACATTAAAACATGGAAGACCAGATGAACAAACTCTAACTCGGGATGAAAGTCCAATTCGTAAGCCACTTGGCATATTCGTCGAATTATGTGATATGGCCCAATGTACCTTGGGCTGATCTTTCCCTTTTTCCCAAATCTCATTACACCTTTCATAGGAGAAATCTTCAAGAAGACTCAATCATCCACTTGGAACTCTAAGTCCCACAGTCGCCCATCTGAATACGACTTCTGATGACTAAGCGGTTAACAACCGTTCTTGGATGAGCTTCACCTTCTCTATGGCTTGGTACACTAGGTCAGGCCCAAATAATTTTGATTCACTTCCTTCGAACCATTCGATAGGAGATCTACATTTTCGTCCATACAAAGCCTCATATGGAACCATTTTGATACTAGCATGATAATTGTTATTGTACGCAAATTCAATAAGGGGTAGATGATCATCCCAACTTCCCTTGAAGTCTTTTACACAAGCTCGTAGCATGTCTTCGAGCATTTGAATCGTACACTCGGCATGCCCGTCTGTCTGAGGGTGGAAAGTTGTGCTAAGATTAAGTTGAGTGCCTAAACCTTTTTGAAATGATCTCCAGAAATTAGTTGTGAACTGTGCACCTCGGTCAGATATAATAGAAATAGACACACCATGAAGGCGAACAATTTCTTTAACGTACAACTTCATATAGTCCTCGGCTGTGTAGGTAGTTTTGACCGCCAGGAAATGAGATAATTTGGTCAGTCCATCAACAATCACCTTAATAGAATCAAACTTATGATAAGAGCGAGGTTAACCCATAATTAAATCGATATTAATCATCTCCCATTTCCACATCGGGATCTCAAATGTTCTGAGTCAAGCCATCGGGCTTTTGGTGCTCTACTTTTACTTGCTGACAATTAGGACATCGAGCTACAAAATCTGCAATATTCCTTTTTATGTCGTTCCACCAATACATACCTTTGAGATCATGATACATCTTAGTAGATCCAGGGTGAATGGAATATCGTGAGAAATGGACTTCCATCATAATCTTTTCTTGTAATCCCGCTACATTTGCAACACACAAATGGCCCTGGTACCTGAGAACACCATTTCCGTCAATCTCAAATGTTATGGTCTTCTTTTGTTGAATACCCTCTCTGATTTTACCTAAAATGGGGTCTTCCACTGACGTTCCTTAACTTCTGATATAAGGGACGACTCTGATGTATACCGAATCACAAAGACACCATCTTCCGAACCCATTAATCGGACTCCCAACCTAGCTAACTAATGGATCTCTCTTATCAACTCTTTCCTCTTAGCCCGCACCTACATCGAGCTGACCATATACTTGTGACTAAGCGTGTCCACTACAACATTTGCTTTATCGGAATGGTATAAGATGTCCACATCATAATCCTTCAAGAATTCAAGACACCTTCTTTGTCTCAAGTTCAACTCTTTTACTTAAATATATACTGCAGACTCTTATGATCCGTGAAAATGTCTACATGAACACCATAAGAATAGGCAGACACATAAGAATAGGTAGACCCTAAATCAAACAAATTTGTATTAGGTAGATGATAAACTGAAAGAGTACATATAATCACAGCATCAAAGGCCTCTACCTTGGGTCTGCCTGGAAACACATAGAAATGAATATGATCACCAGCAGTGTGAGTACCCCCACGTCCACACCTCAACTGGAATAAATACCTTATTGACCTGTCTGAGGGCCACCTCTGTCGCCTTGAGAACCACCTCAAACTGTCTGAGGGCCACCCCTACCGCTGTGAGAACCACCTCTACTACCCTGAGAACCGCCTCTAGCTGGCTGCCCTGCTGCTTTAGATCTTGAACCTTGAGAATAACCACCACACCTAAGTCTGGGACAATCCCTCTTGAAGTTCCAAAGATCACTACATTCAAAGAAACCTCTAGGAACTGCCGAATACTGAGAAAAAGAACTAGCGCCAAAATGACCACCACGACTAGAGGGCCAATAAGAGCTCGGAGTCACCAACAAATAGTCTAACACTCAAACAGTGATAACCTCCACCATAATGATCCCTACCTCTAGATGAGATAACACCCTAAGATATATGAGGCCTCTTGACCACCCTCTCCTTATAATCCTCTCTCCGAATTAATTCAACCTCTCTCATGGCATCAACAATCTGTTGGAAGATAGGACCTGTGGCAGCCATCTATGCTTCAATCAAATGATGAGGGCATATCAACCCATTGTTGAACCTCCTAACCCTCTTAGCCTTATCAGGCAAAATCATCAAAGCATAGCGAGGAAAATGCGTGGAACCGTATCTTGTACTCGATCACAGACATACGCCTCGGGCATAACCCTTCCAACTAAGCTATTATTTTCTCTCTAACACTGTAAGGCATGAACTTCTCTAAGAAGATCTGGGTAAATAAAACCCAAGGAAGAGGAGGGGACCCTGTTGGTCTAGACTCAAGATAAGACCTCCACCACTGGTTTGCAGGTCTAACCATACGGAAAGCAGTATAATTAACACCATGGAACTCCACTAATCTGAGATTGTGCAACCTCTCATGAAAGCTAATAAAGAACTCATATGCATCATCCTCGGGATCTACATCATATCTTGAAGGATCCAACTTCCTAAACCTCTCAATCATCTTTTTCTCCTCAATAGACATAGCAGGCTATGCAGCTTGAGGTGTAACAAGACTAGGTATAGTCGCACCTAATTACTGAGGAACCCTAGCAGGTGTTGGACGACCCTCTGCTGTCCGAAATCTGGGCATAACAACATGGTCAAGAGTATGTCATCTGACCCTAGTATGAGATCCGTCAGAAGTAACCGGATGAATACCGTTAGCTATAGTCTCCACGAAGCTTATCATATGAACCAAGGTATCTTGAAGTACTAGTGCAAAAATGAAACCCGAGGGCACCTGATCCAGTCCTACCCCTGCTTATCCTCATTAATATGAACCTCATCATCATCTAGAATAGCCTCAGTCCCCGGAGACTCTGCTCGGCCACGAGCCCGAGCAACTACAGGTGCTCAACCTAGGGATACAACTCGAGGTCTGCCTCTATCTCTAACTCATCCCCTACCCCATACACCATATCTGACAATGGGTGTGGGTATGTCAATTTCATTTATTGAGCGGTCTTTCCTCCTTTTTTGTTTGTCTCATTTACTAGGGCCACTTTTGATTCTGCAATATTTTCTTCATTAATCACCCCAGATTAGTAAGCCCACCTCAAGATGAGTGTTCTCTTATTCTGACTTCCCCATAGCCTCCGATAGCACAACCGAGACTGCAACGGGTTCTCTGCATAGGTGCGGGATCCTTATCTCCTCCTGCAGCTGATCTAGTCCTCACCATCTGTGAGAAAGAGTGAAAGAAAGAGATTTAGAATTCAATCTTAATGGAATCACATGAAAGAATGAAAGAAATTAATTCTCCTAAATGTCTTATAGCCTCTCAAAGATACGTACGGAACTCTTCGTACCGATCTATAAGACTCTACTAGACATCACTTTTGTACTCATGAGATCATTAAACTAGTGCTCTGATACCAATTTATCATGAATCAAAATTCCATTGTGCCGTGAGGGCACCTACCTTAACCCGTTGGCGAACCCCAATCATTCAACTTAAGGATTACATAAATAAATGCGGAAAATAAAGAAATAACTAGAGAAGTCTTAACAAGTCTTAGGACTTAATACATAGTTTGAAATAAATCCCCCAAAATCCGATAGTCATGAGTACAAATATCTAAAATCGAATACAGGTCTGAATAGTTAAATACATATGCTGTCTGAAAATAAAAATGACTGAAATATAAATATAGAGGGAGTTCCAGTGTCGGGAATGAAGTTGCGGCTCACCCCTCGACTCCGATAATCACTCTCCAATGCCTCAAATCAAGCTGCATCTAGAGCATCTTGGTCAGTACCTGCACATAGAGTGTAGCAAGCGGAAAGTGAGTATAGGGAAACACGTGTACTCAGTAGCATTATCGACCGACCATATTTATAATGGTAGCGAGGGTTGATACTTTCCAATACCTCTCTACTAATTAGTCAGTAAAGCATAATAACAATTTAGTTAACCAAACCTATCATTAGTCCTTACAGTCAACAATGTACAAGTATTTACAACGCTATCATGTTTATGTCAAGATTAAGCCCATAATGTCACTAATTTAGCCTAAACCCCATTCAGGGCGTCTAGACCCATCAATTCTTTCAGCTCAATTCTCACAACAATATAAGCGTAAGTTATCGATATTTCTTTTATCAAACCAGTAGATCACAAGTATATCATAAATCAACACCGAGTACACATATCATTAGTTACATATCAAGATATGGATGAATGCAATGCATATGACATGTATGTATTCAAGTGGTCATATATACACGGTATACACACGGTGCTGCATTAGCTTTCATGTGACCCATGGGGAACTCATGAGGTTCATATACCCATCCGATCCCATTGGATACCAGCTCTGTGGCTGAAGTGTCATCATCAGTCATCACTCTTGTATTATGTACCATATCCAATAACCAGCTTCCCAAGCCTCTTTCAGTAATATCTCAATAGTTCAATGCCAAATATAATATGTATGAATGATGTGGATATGTGTACACATGCAATTAGCATAATCAATAGAATCGGTATTTATCAGTTCCTTTTCAAGTATTTAGACGAGATGTAGAGTGATTAATACATGACAAGTCAAATTAAGGATACAATATCAACATGGCTACGAGCCCAAACAATCAGCAATCATACCAAACGTAAGAAAATTTATGCACCACGCTCACGACCTGAAGGCTAAACACATAATCTCCTTTAAGTATATCATACTAGTTCATTAGTTACCCAAGTTAAGTTCATCGGCACCCGTATTAGTGCTTGTCACCTCACTAATACAGAACCCCAATTCTTTATTACTCTCATTAATTCATTAACAACATACCAACACATAACGCTATATTAGAGTCTAGTAAGTCTCAACTTGCCTGATTCGAAACCGAAGACTCACGCAGCAGCCCTGCCTTTCTTGTGAGCCTATTCATGAGCCCACTTTAGTCAATTACATTAATTACATGAGATCGCAAGTCTAACAGTACACATATCTAAGGGGGAAACTAGAATCCTCAAGTTACACTACAAAGAAACCACGGGCCCACATTATCAAGATTATTACCCAAATATTACCATAACATGCTAGATAATCATAATCTCTAGTTAATTTAATAACTAAGCCCGATTGGATCCTTAATTCATGAAACAGAAAAAACCCCAATTCTAACCATATAATCTCCCCCCCCCCCCGAATTCTCAAAAGGGTTTCTAACATGCAAGTGATCAATTAAATATCACCACTAGTCTAATACAACACTAGTTTACAATATCAACAACAATAATTCAATAACCAATCCTAAATCCCAATTATTACTCTCTTATTCTCAACAAAGCAATTCCCTTATTTCCCCAAACTAAGAAACATACTTAGGATAAAAATTAACTAATACACATTAATCAAAGGGTGGAAAAGAGCACATTTACCCAAAAGTCAACTATGAGTCAAAATCTTCTATTCTCTTAACTTAGCATTTCTCAAATCTACCAAAAAGGATCTGAAAGCTATCCAATCACCTCGGGTATCATGCCACCCATCCCCGCGAGTCACAAGCAAGCAAATAAGGACCCGGGAAGGGTAATTTAGGGGTTTCAAAGAAAAATAATCAAAACAACTTTTCGAGTCATTACATATATCGGGTGTCATGAAACCAACAAGGAGAAAATAACAACACATAATCAGTGATATATAGGATGCGGGAAAGTACTACCGACAAGGGACAAATAAGATCCAAGAACATTTTCAAGAATAAAGAATAGTCCTTTCGAGGGATATTTCATCACTTGTTGTTTCTCCTAGGATCATGCCAAAATAAAAAGAAAGGGTAAGCCTTACATACCTTTAGCCTCCTTGTATCCATAATACAACCAAATAATCCTCATATATACTTCAATCTACATAATAAAAAGGGTACAAAACATTACTACTAGTTAACACGACGAGCAGCATGCTCGGGTTGGAGCCCATTCAATCCCTCTATCCTAATTACAAGGTTTACCTCTAACTTTAAAACATACCCATCATGATCAAAAATACATTCAAAGGATTTTCAACCTTATTCCTGCCTCCAATATCACATTAAAATAGCCTAATAAGGAACAACAACAATATGAACAACTTCCAAGTGTCATATAGCCATTTCTTCTTCTAGTTAGAAATTTCTTCAACAAGTTTGACATGTAAATAAGAATTATAATTTTAACAACAACATAACCAAATTATTTACCATGATTTCCAGCCATACAAAGTCATAGATATTGCCTCAAAATAGTCCAACAACAACTCATATCATTTCAAGTTCTAGCTTATTGCTTTTCATCAAAACAACTCAACCAACACTTAATTAAGCTTATGTACAAGTAAAAGAGTATTAATATTACCTCAAATAGTAGATACAATCTTCAACCAAAGATTTCTCTCCTTTGAAATCACCCTCAACATTAATACAACATCATAGAAGAAGCTTCTTGTAGTTTGTAATACTTCTGAGGTGTGATATAGAACTAACCACCATTGATTCACCTTGGGACCTTAGAAATTTGTTTATAGGTTATTTTTGGAGTTTAGGAACGAATGTAGGTCGAAAAATGAGGAAAAATGAGCCCTAAATCATTTTTAAAATGAAGTAAGTCTACCACTGCCTCATTTTCACGTTCCATGGTCCATTTTTGTAACACCTCGTACCTTCAGAATATGATTTGAATTGTACGATATGATTTGAATTGCATGATGAGAATATGATGTAACCAAGATTATGAGTGTATGAAGTTGTTTGAAAACTAATCAAGGAATAAAATGGTCTCAGGAAAAATTAGAGTCAAAAGCTACTTTATAGAGCATATTTTCAAATGAGTTGCAGCAGGCCTCACTTAAAGAGATTTTATGGATAAATCTATAAGGAATTTTGGAAATCACCTTCATGAAAGTGGTAGAATTTTGAAATACGTTTTCAACTACATATGACCCAGCTCAAATGGAGCTCTGTGCTAAAAGTTATGCCTGTTTTACTATCGCTAGTCTGAGCAAAACTTTCAGATTTTTGGTTATGTTTTTTAGCCTTTTCCTACTCGAATTGTGACTCTTTATTTTATGAATTAAAAATTTCTCTAACATTATTCTATACCCTAAGATACTATTTATACTCTATCTACCTCCATCCCTAATGAACCTAGGCACTCCGTCCTTCAAGAACCGCAAGAAAATCATTCTTGCAATCAAGAAAAATAAAGAAACCTTAAAGAGTTTGGTTTGACGATCTAGTTTCCTAGGGTTTCCTCTAAGGTAGATATTTTAATCAAGAACCTTTGAATTCTACAAGATTACATAGCTGCTAAACACTAGAATAAATCCTTCCACGCTAGCACCCTATAAAATTAAAAGTCGTGAAGAGTTAGAGAAAATCCTAGTATTTTCTGTAGACTTCCACTCCGACCAGTCATATTTAATTGGTGTCTCCCGATAATCTAACGGTTGAATTGAGCCCAAATTTTACATGACATATGAGTCTTAAATCAGTGAAAACCTGTAATATTAATTGTGCAATCTTCAAATTAGATGTGGAGTGATTCTTCAAAGCACAAAGCTTACGTTTGGAATGTTTTCATGATACATTTACATAGTAGGAGAACTTGTTGCTTCCCAGACTTATAGATTAGAGTTGAAAGAGGCAAAGAACAATGTAGTATGCTTAAAGGCCGGAATTGAGGTATGTAGGACTTCTATACATGTGTGGGAATGTTATCATTCTTCCTCATGCCACATTTATTCATGAAACACAAAATTTCACAAGCTTAGGTTTTTTTATTCTAAGTTCATGATAACCCTAACTACATGTATTATTGTATGTCATGTCTATATTCATTAATTGTATTCATGTATATCATTAATATTGTCATGAACCTTTCTATAATCTTTGTATGCTCATGATTATCTCTTCCATGAGCTCTCAGATATCAGCTAGGAACTCATATTGTTCCACTCCAGGGATAATTAAATGTTTTCATGTCTCAATAATTATATACATATATTTACTCAGATTTTCATGTAAAACTATTTCCAAATCTTATTTATGGAATTTATGAGCTTTCATAAACTATATTATGAATCACGTTTTGAAAACCATGGGTGCAGATTCCACTTCTATTCATGTTCATGTTTTTAAAATTAGCATAGGTTTATCGAGAATGTTCAGATAACCTGAAACTACGTATGCCAATGTAGGGTAAGGATTGCTCTTCCCAGATTAGGACGATACCTTCAAAATATTGATCAGGTCCTGTCATGTCATATTTATATCTCATACCCTGGCAAGGTATGGGATTACTCTGCTAGTCGGGCCAGGTACCAGACTCCACATACTTATGTGGTGATTTAATTTCATGTTGTCGGTAATACTAAGGCTCTCCCACTTAAAAATATTTTATTCATGTTACAACTTGATCATGCAGATCATGATCAAGTCCAGGTTTCAGTTTCATATTACAATTTATAGTATTCAGTTACATTTTACAGTTTACAGCTTCAGTTACAGTCTATATTTATAGTTTCAGTTTCATATTACTTCATGTATCTATGTTATTGATTTGAGCTGCCAATTGCCAGAGCACCCCACGTACTATTCCTTCATTTAGTTTCCTTACATAGAAGGACAATTCAAATATACTTATGTCCCTTTCGCCCGGGGCCTGCACTTCACGGTACAAGTATAACGTTTCAGGATGATGGACCTACTCGCTAAGATTCTCATTGTATCAACTATTGGTGTGCCTCATTTCATTCGGGTTGTTATCTTTATTTTATATTCATGTTATCTCATGCAGTAGAGGTATGTCGGGGGCCTTGTCTCGGTAAACAATTAGTTTTCAGACTCATGTTTAGAGACCATAGACTAGTCTAACATGTCATTTTAGTTATTAAGACTTATTACATTTTCAAATTATTTCCCCATTATATTTTCAAACTATAATTACAATATTCAGTTGTACGTGTTTTAAATTATTATTTTATGATTTTAATGCCCATGTTGATTTAGCAAGCCATGTGGTTCATTCTGTCACATACAGTCAGGCACTGAGTGTCGTGTTACGCACATGCTATGGTTTGGGGTGTGACACTTTCACTCCTAGTAGGTCCATTTCACTGACCGTGAAATGGTATCGTGAATTTGATAAAGTTAGGTTTCTGCCACAACTAGGGTCTCTCTGCAGGTATATCTTAAAGCGTTCATAATGATTTGTACAAA
The DNA here is from genome assembly GCA_029783415.1 of Anisodus acutangulus. Classification (NCBI taxonomy): domain Eukaryota; kingdom Viridiplantae; phylum Streptophyta; class Magnoliopsida; order Solanales; family Solanaceae; genus Anisodus; species Anisodus acutangulus. The sequence goes on from CM056501.1 coordinate 12,912,982, forward strand.
GCTCCGATTGATAAATGGTTTATTGTATTTAAAAGTAGACTCGTAGAACTTACATTTACATAGATTCTGCACCCCATAACACCTTATATACTTGGAGATATACCCCTAGAAAGTTGGGCAAAAAATATGTCCAAAATTTTGCATGTCCATCCCCGAGTTTCGATGAACTTAATTTCTTTGGTTTAACTCTTACGAAGCTTACGTAACACTTATGTAAACTCATTTCCAACCATGTATGGAATCTTAGGCTCAACGGGCTTAGTTTAGTTTACTCACGAGACGAACGATGTGAAAAAATATGAGGTGTAACATCTGTCCCACCTTAAGAACATTCGTCCTCGAATGTTGGGACGTATAGGAGTAACCATTGGTCCTTAGAGTTATTGGAGTAATTTCAGTAGGATTTCCTTTCTAAATATAATCAACTACACCTTGATACTAACAGAAAACATCCTAATTTTGTCTTATAAATCATATGGTAGGACACACAAAGTCATTAGTTACTTAAGTAAGAACTTATCCTTCATTTCTAATTTGTGTCATGTTATTGCTATCTTTCTCCCGGAATAAGTAACGATACTTAGACCTCATTTCCTCTTTACCTCCCGCGTAATTTGTTTCACATTCTTCATGCATCGTAGATCTTTTCCTTGGCTTTCAGACTTGTTGATTCATTTGCATTTGATGGAATCTTCTTGCATGATCGTCCCTCCATTACTTATACATCGTCTAGTATTGTAAAGTCCCGGACGTTTAAAACAGAAAAAAAGAAAGATTTTTTTTAAAAAAAACAATCTCTTATTTGAACTAGAAGAGCTATATCTAACTTACACTTCTACTAGACCTAGATATCCCTCTAGGTCTTCCTTACTTAGTGGTTTTGTAAGACTCAAACACTCAACTTTTCACTATATCTTCAAAAGAAATATTAATCGAATCTTCTGAAAATATGACTAAGTATGAAGTATATTATTGTGATATGCATGACTTCGTGATCTTATGTTCCCAGCATTGTAATAATGTATGATGTGATTTTTGTTGACATTGAAAACTTCTTTCCAGTAAAGATTCCCTAGGGTGAGTTGGGGAGGACCAGAAGTATAACTTCCCTCCTCGGTAAAGATTCCCGAAGGTGGGGAGGAGATTATGCATGATGTGATTATTGTAGACTTGAAGGCTTCTTTCCAGTAAAGATTCCCTAGGGTGAGCTGGGAGGATTAGAAGTATAGCTTCCTTTCCCGGTAAAGTTTCCTACTGGTGATTCGGGAGGGCCAGGAATGGTTTTTCTTTCCAATAAAGATTCCCGAAGGTGAGCTGGGGGAGGAGATTTGCGTGGGAAAAATTATTATTGGCTTATACATTGAAGGTGTTTTAAGATGGTTTCATAACATGCTTATTGTGTTTATGGTATGTTTGTACTTAGAAAATTACAAGGTTGCTTTTAATTTGTAAGGCGAGGTTCTCACTCAGCCCCGGATGGTAGGGCTGACTCTTTTTATCTAACATGTTTCAGGAAAGCATGACAAAGGGAAAGCTTCACAACAGGGCTAGCGATCGTTCCGCGGCCTCACTGTTCCACCAATCCATTGCTTCGAATTTGGTGAATGTTATCCTTGAATGTGTGTCTGAGGGACTAAGTTCTATTATCTCAGGGAATGCCCCACATGAGATTGTTTTCTTTTAGTTTTGAACTTCTCATTCTATATCTGAAACTTTCATTAAGTCTAGATAGAAATTTTGGTTGCACAAGTATGGGCTCGCGTGTTCATTAAAGAAATACAAAGATAGAGCTAACATGATTATATTATTTCCGCACTTAGATACATTCTTAATTTAGAAAGAATAGATGTTTAATGGTTCTCCTGGGAAGGGATAGTTTCCTAGGTGCCATCACGCCCTAAGGAAAGAATTGAGATAAGTCGGGGCGTGACAAGTTGGTATCAGAGCGCAACCAGATTAGGAGATTCTAGGAAATTTCCTTGAGTTGGGTGTTTAAACGGTTACTTATTGCGACGGTTTGCGCACTACCTTAGTAATAAGTGAACAGGATAACATCCTAAACAATTTTGCTTCTTTCATACTCTCACCGTGCCTATCTTGAGTCTTTTCAAAGACATTGTTCTCGTACTACCTCCTTCAAAGGATTATGGAAGGGGATTGTGCAACGGTAAACTAACTAACAGTTATTTTTTAGATATGGTTACAATACAAGTTCCAACCAATAGGGAAGTGCTCATTAAAATGAAAAGGATAATGTGAGTTTAGGAGTTCATGGACCATCAGATGGACTCAGGAGACGATTTTGGTGCGTATATGGGTGACACAATCGCACGTTGTTCAAATTTTCTTAGGGCTAGATGGAAGAGGTGTTCATTTGACCTGACCTTTTTCAATTATCGGATTGGAGTCATACTACAAATAATAGTTAACTCCATCCCAGGAGATTTCCACTGCTCGTTTAGAAGAGCAAAGACGTTATATGGAGATAGTAAAGAAGGCTCCTTGCCCAAATTTCTACGTCAAGTGAAGAAAGTCTGGAAGATGAAAGAAAGAATGGACGATAGGGAAAGGGAGGCAAGGAACAAGGTTCACAAGGAGCTGAATGCCAACCTGCGGAATAGAAAATGGTAGACTCACAAGTACCGGTGGTGTGAAGGTCGATCATAACTACCCGGGGAAGAGCGAGGGGATAACAACACTACTTCTTCTTCTATTTTACATACCGTTATCCTCATTGTCTCCACAATACAACAAAGGAAACCTCAAATATACTTTAATCTACACAATAACATACACAATAACAACGGTACAAAACATTACTAACAACACTACTATTTAACATTACCAACCTTATGCTTACCTCAAATATTACATTAAAATAACACAACAAGTAACAACAACACTATGAATAACTTCCAAGTGTCATATAACTATTTATTCTTCTATTTAACAATTTCTTCAAAAGGTTTGACATGTAAACAAGTATTATCACACTAACAACATCACAACCAAATTATTTTCCATGATTTCCAGCCATACAAAGTCATAAATATAGCCTCAAAATAGTCCAATAACAAGACAACAACATCTCATATAATTTCAAGTTCTAGCTTGTAGTTTTTCATCCAAACAACTCAACCAACACTTAATTAAGCTTATGTTCAAGCAAAAGAGTGTTAATCTTACCTCAAACAGTAGATACAACCTTAAACCAAATCTTTCTCTCCTTTGAAATCACCATCAACATTAACACAACATCATAAAGTAGTTTTTTGTAGTTTGCAACGCTTTTGAGGTGTGATTTAGATGTAACCACCATGGATTCACATCGGGACCTTAGAATCTATTTAGAGGGTCTTTGGGGAGTGTAGGAATGAACCTAGGTCAAAAAATGAGCAAGAGTGAGCCCAAGATCATTTTAAAAGCGAAGTACGTCGGCCACTACCTCATTTTCACGATCCATTTCAAGCCCAGCAGGTCCATTTCACGGACCGTGAATTTGCTAAAGTTTTTCAAGTTTTTGCTGCAACAGGGGTCACTCTGCAACGCTTTCATAAAGCGTTCATAATGTTTTTTACAGAGGTCCGATTGTCGAACAGTTTATTGGGTAGGAACGTAGACTCGCTGAACATACATTTACATAGGTTATGCACCCACAACTCCTTATATACTAGGAGATATACCCCCAAAAAATTGTGGCAAAAATTTTGTCCAGCATTGTGCCTGCCCATCTCCGAGTTTTGACGAACTTAATTTCTTTGATTCACTTAACCCTGAACTCTTACAAAGCTTACGTAATATTTTTGTAAACTTATTTCCAACCATGTATGTAATCTTAGCCTCATCAGTCTTAGTTTAGTTTACTCACGAGACGAAGGATGCGAAGGAAATACGAGGTGTAACATAAAAATTATAATAGCTATACATAATTGTCGTGACCTAAAATTGAGGGTCATGATGGAACTAACTCTCACGAGCTGGTAAGCCGATCGTTACCCAAAAACAATAAAGAAAGTAAATGCAGAAGAATAATAAGGAAAACAACTTCTAAGTCTTTAATATAATCCATAGAATAGCCAAAATACTAAGCATGAAATCCCCAAAACTGGGTGTCACAGTACAAGAACCAACTAATGAGTAGAATAAGTCTGGGAATACATTGGTCCCTAAAATACATAAAGGTGTCTGAATAAAAGGAGAAAATGTAAATGATAATAGGAATATCTAGTGCAATGGATCTCTAGTGGCTCACCCCGAATCGTCTAGGAACAGCTACTCAACGGGTAGAGTGACCGCGTGCCTCACTAGTACTAGAGAACGAAATGGCACACAAGAAATGGTGCAACAAGTATAGTGTGAGTACAGGAAAATACATGTATTGAGCAGTATTGTCAACTGACCCTACCCTAAATGGAGATGAGGGCTGGTCTACCTAGTAGTACTACTAAACCAACTGCCAAATAATCTATCATAATAACCACGTTGCAAATTTGCTTATTTTATGAAGTTCAACCCTAGGTTGTAGTATCTAGTCCCTTAATCAAATCATGTAATCAAGTCATAGGAATACAATCAACATTTTAAGCACCAATCAAGAATATAAACAAAATGACATGAAATGCAATAAACACTATACAAGGTCTTCATTTCTTACTACTGGTACACACACGTTCGAACATTAACGAATCGTGACCCATGGGAGATCGCAAGGTCCATATACCACTCAGGCCCACACAGTACCTAAGTATAACTACACAGCAGGCTGACACAGTACCTGTTTCTAACCACACAACTCTTATACTTGTCTCTTGCCATACAGGTTCATTTTGTATGAAGAATGAATATGACATGTACAACAACAATAAACAAGGATATGCAATAAAGATTCTAATTTTAGTCAATTGTACAATAAAGACTCGATCTTTATCTTATTTTCCACCTTTAAATGAGTATAAAGGGATGATAGAGATACACAGTTACATATCACACATATAGGTAACAATATCGCCAAAATTACGGGCTTCATAGCTCAATCACGGATCCAAAGGATCGTACTATTCTATCATCTAGTGCCCAATGTATGGCATCACTAAGTAATTTAAAGCACAAGTACCGATAACATACCACCGGTACCCGAAACAAGTGCTCATCAGCTCATGAGTATTGGGACCCCTTGTTATCCTCATTACCTTTTCTTAATTAGTTTATTAGATCAACCATAACGCTTAAGATAAGGTACATGATCTCAATTTGCCTAGATTAGGAGCCCGAGAGTCACAATAAATCTTTGCCCTTTCGAAGAACCTCTGAAACATACCAATCTATTTAAATATAGGTTATGTGTTAACAAACGAGTATGATGATACCCATATTACAACAATAATCCTTCGGACTCAACAAGACACCAAAAAATAGGATCTCGAGCCTTGAAGGACAAAATGGGAAATTTATTTTAAAATTACTTTACCCAACCTTTATGGAGCCTTGATAATCAATATCATAAAAAACTAACCTCAAAATCATGCTCAATTGACGAAATCATTACTTTTCAAGCTTAGAGTTTATTTCTCCAAATCCCCAATCTAAAACATGGATTCTAACATGAAAATCACTACTAATTAATTAAATAAATGTAAAAGGGAGTTAAAATCTCACCCACTTGACGAATCTTGCAAATCCTCTAAAACATCTCCTTAATTTGAAGTTTAGGGCTCAAAATATGAAAATGGGGAAAAAAGTTCAAAATGAGTCTTTTAATTATGTTCAGGTCTGAAACCTTCTTTGCAAAAGCAATGGGGTATCACGAACGCGGGACTGACCCGACCCACCCATTACGAATGCGACATGCTCATTTCAAACGTGATGAGTCAGCCCAACCTGGCCAAGGTCCCCTCTACTTTATGCGAACGCAAGTCCAGTCTCGCGATCAAGACCTTCCGATCCAATTATGCATTGTGAGCGCATCCCTTCTACGCGATCGCATAGAAGGAAATAAGAACCACTGAAGAAGAAAAATCTGGTTCTCCCATAATTACAAACCAAATATGCATTTTAACCATAAAACATGTTATGAACTAACTTGCGCTCTCTGAATAGTCATACAAGGTCATCTTGACCAAATATTTAACCAACACACACTTTAAAACTCTTAAGGTTATAATTTCAACCAAACACTCGAAATGCTCATGAGTGCCTCGAGAATCGAACCAAGGACTCAACTACACCATATTTGAAATTTCAGACTTGATGTAGTCGATAAAGCTTCGAAAAGGACTCAAATTCCCTCAATGTTGACTTTAGTCAAATAAAGCTTATTTTGTAACTTAAGACTTTCAAATTTTCACAAACTTACCTGAAACACACTCAAATCACTTGGGACCCATTCCAACAGTACATCAAAGTGAAAAATCATGTTCCGGAGCTGATGAAATCTGTAAAATTTGATTCTGAACGTATTTACTCAAAAGACAACTCCTAGTTTAACATTCCAAACATGAAACTTTCAAAACTTAAAACTTAGATTTTCTTATGTTATTATCCTCCGATTGCCTCGGAAATTATGCCACAATTCCTCTCAAGTCATAAGCATCAAGACGAAGCTAATAGAGCCAAGAAATTTACAATCCGAGTCTTAATTCTTCTAGTGACCATCTTTTCACCATCAATAAGCATATTAAATTCTAGGATCAAAACCAACCAAATCAATTCTAAAATTAGCTCCATCAATTACTACAAGTCATAAATAATATTTCAAATCTAACAAAATCTTCAGATCGCCAATTTGAGCATGTTTTCTGAAAACAAACAATTTATCCAAATAATTGAATGCTGGAATTTCTAAAGTGAAACCTTCTCCCAAAGTGAATTAAATGATATCCGTTTGACTTAAAATTTGGAAAGCAGGTCAAAATAATTATTATGGAGCTTCTGGAATAGACAGCATGCAAAATAGAGCATCAGTTCTCAAAATAACCAATTGGGTCGTTACATCATCCACCACTTAAACACACGTTTGTCCTTGAATGTAAAGAAAATAAAGGTATATGAATTATAAAAAAGCTGGGGATATCCACAATGCATCTTCTACTCAATCTCTTAAGTAGCGTCATTGACCGGACGATGCCTCTATTAAACCTTTACATAAGCAATCTCTTTGGATCTCAACTTCCCCGATCTGTCTATCAGGAATAGAAACAGTCTCTTTCTTAAATGCGGACCATTCAAATAGTACTTCTTGAGCATAGAAATATTAAAAAGGAGGTGAACACCCAATAAACCAGGAGGCAAAGCCAACTCATATGCTACCTCACCAATACGCTGAACAATATCTATGGGACAATATACCTAGGGTTCAACTTACCCTAGTTTCCAAACTCATCACACCCTTCATGGGTGAAACTTTCAATAGAACCTACTCACTAATCATGAACTCTAAGTCACTAACCTTCCAATCTAAATAACTTTTTCACCTACTCTGACCTGTGACAAGCCATTCTTGAATCAACATGATCTTGTACAATGAATCACGCAACAAATTCATACCCCACGGCCTAACCTCAAATGCATCTATAACGACTCGAAAAGTTGTTTTTCTTATTTTACTTAGAAACTCCAAATATGCCCTTTCCAAACCTTTATATTATTTGGTTGTAATTTGAGCTGATGGGTGGCACGATTCCTGAGGTAATCTGGTAGGTTCTGGATCCTTTTTTAGAAGTTTGGAAATTTCTAAGTTAAGAGAGTAGGAAGGTTTGACTCATAATTGACTTTTGACTATGAGTCAAATGACGTTTATAACTCAGACGAGCCTTTAGTTCAGTTTTCGAGGAAACAAGGTGCATTTTGGGTGATTGGTTGTGAAATAGAGAAACTAGAACTTATGGATTAACTTTGGTCAAACTCGAGCCTTAGAGACCTTTTTTGGGAATTTCAAATGTGCGAGCAGGTTCGGAATATGATTTATGATAGAAATTAATAATTGGTTTGTAATTGGGGGGTCTTGGGAGTATTTTGGGTATTTGGTGGAGAATTAGCTATGTTTAGATGTTGCTTGTTTCTAGTGTCTGCACCAGCGACCTTCTAGTCGCTTATGCGTGCCTGCCTCTGCGGAGGATGGCTCGTAGATGTAGGCCCTATGCTTTTGTGAAGTCTCCACTTCTGTGGATGATTTCTCGCTGATACGATGGCACCTCTGCCAAGTACGTCCCTCTAAAAGGCACTTCCGCCAAAGAAAAATTGATGTTTTAGTCCAGATCATTAAATGCCTTAAAATGATTTAATTTTTCCAAAATCATTCTCTTGGGACTAGAGCTAGGCTAAGAGGGGTACGCTCGAGTGTGTCACCATTGTACTTCATTGGAGGTATAACTTGATCCTTTTAATTATTAATCATTTTTAAGTCTTCGATTCCTACTATAATCTCTAATTAGGGGAGAAGATGGCAAAGTTCCATGTTAAGAATAAGAGGCTAAGAATCATGAATTGGAAATTGTATGTTGATTATATGATTATAATATTGTAAACTAGGGGTAATTTAGGTGATAATGCTTAATTGTTAATTTGGTATTAGAAACACTTTTGAAATTGGGGGAAAACTCTAGGGTTTAGGAATTAGGTTTTTTTGCCTAATCGTGCAATTGAGGATCCAATTGGGTTTAGATTATGTTAATATTTTAGGATATGGTTGTATGGGTGATGGGTAAGCTGATGTTACTTTCAATTTTTCCTTTTTACCCTTGTGGGCTCGGGGGTTCCTTATTTAGTTTAGCTTGGGGATTTTAGTTTTATGTTTTAATATGGGTACCATTAGACTCGTAATCTCATCTAGATAACATAATTGAATAGACTGGGCACGTGAGGAGGCTCAGATAAAGGGAAAAGCAGTCGCGTGACTCTTCATCTTCGAAAATAGGCAAGTTGAGACTTCACTCTAATATAGTGTTTATGTGTTGGTGTAATAATTAAATTGAGTAATGAGGAATTGGGTCACGTACTATTGAGGTGACAAACACTTGTACAGGTACCGATGTACTTAAAGGGTAAATAAATGACTTAGTATGTTGTCCATGATGGAGATTATATGTTTAGCTTTCGGTCCATAAGCGTGGGACATAAATCAACTTAGATTGGTATGATTGCTGCTTATTTGGGCTCGTAGCCATGTTTGACAGCTTATTATGATTTGACTTATCATGTATTCATCACTCTACATCTTGTCTAAATACTTGGAAAGGAATTCATAATGCTAGTTGTATTGATTATTATTTTGCATCGTGTACACATATCCATATCATTCATACATATTACTATTGTTGTAACTAATTAAACTATTGAGATACTGAAAAGGGGCTTGTAAGCCGATAGATGGATATGGTACAAGGTAAGATAGTGATGATTGATGATGACACTACAACCACCGAGCTGGGATCCGATGAGAAATTTTGGATGGGTATATCTACCTCATGAGTCCCCCATGGGTCACTTGACACCTACTGCAGGAGCATGTGTATACCGGGTACATATGGACATTACATACATACATATAATTTGCATTACGTTTCATTCATATTCCTTGATATGTATTTGATGTTGTATGTACTCGGTGGTGAATGATGGTAGACTCTGTTCTCTTGTGACTCTTAGTAGAACAAACACTAGTATTTGAGACTTATCATTAATGTAAGATTTAATTGCGTGACTTGATGGGACTAGACGCCCTAAACGGGGTTTAGGCTAATTTCAGTAATACTACTTTGGCTTAACCCTGTTATATACTTAGAAAGTGTGGTAGGACTTGTGAGTATTGATAATCCTTGTAATATAATTGAATTATAGGAGTTACTAGTAGTTTTGGATAACTGAATTGTTTATACTTAGTTAACTAACTAGTAGAGAAGTATCGGAAAGTACCAACCCTCGCCACTATTATAGATATGGTCGGTAGACGATGCTGTTGGGTACACGTGCTTCCCATAGTCACCCTACACTTTCAGCACTCTATGTACAAGTACTGATCTGGACGTGATCGAAGCTCAGATGAGGCACTTGGATTGCTGTCTTTGGAGTCCAGGTAAGTTGCAGATACTACCCAATACTGGAACTACTTCTTTTATCATTTACCTTCTGTCCTTTATTTTCAGACAATATTTTGTATTTAAATCTTAGACTTGTATTCTAATTTTATAGCTCTGTACTCGTGACAACCAGATTTTGGAGATTATTTTTCAAGGATTATGTGTTAAGTACTAAGTCTTTGACAATACTTTTGTTGTCCTATACTTCTTCTATATTTATATTATATATTTCTATCTTGAATGTTAGTGGTTCGCGTATGGACTAGGGTAGGAGCCCTCACGACACAAATGGTATTTTGGGTCGTGAAAAATTGATATTAGAGCACTAGGTTCATTGGTCTCATGAGTACACGAGCGATGTCTAGTAGAGTCTCAAGTATCGGTACGTAGACGTCCATACCTATCTTTGAGAGGCTATGGAACATTTAAAAAAGTTCATTTCTTTCATTATTTGGTGCCATTCGACTATGTTTGGATTCCAAATCTCTTTTGTTTCACTCTTTCTCACGAATGGTGAGGACTCATTCTGCCGCAGAAGGAGATCAAGAGCTCGCACCTGCACTTGCACCAATTGTTAGAGGTGGTGCACGAGGTAGATGTAGAAGCATATCTTGAGTTATAGCACAAGCCCGAAGCCGAGCACCTGTAGTTGCTTAGGTTCATAACAGAGCACATTCTCCTGGGCCAGAGGCTATTTAGGAGGATGGTCATGTTCGGATGGATAAGGAGGACTAGTGTTAGGCTGATGGGACAGGGCTAGCTCAGGCGCCCCCAGGTTTTATTGCTAAACCAATACTTTAGGATATTTTGGTCCGTATGATGGGCTTTCTTGAGACTATAGCTCAGGGTATTCTATCGGTCGCTTTTGATGGATCACATACTAGGGTTAAAGGACATACTCCTGACCATATACTTATTCCTAGATTTTAGACACTAGGGGTTTGTCCAGCACCTACTGGGGTTCCTTGTTGATTAAGTGTGATAGTGCCTAATCTAGTTGTACCTTCAGCTGCTCAACCTTTGATGTCTATTAAGGAGCAGAAGATGTTTGAGCGGTTCAGCAAGTTGGCTCATCCTAGATATGATGGAGATCTAGAGGATGATGCGTATGATATCTTGATTAGCTGTCATGAGAGGTTGCAAAACCTCAATTTAGTTGAGTCTCGAGGATTTGATTATACTACTTTCCAAATGGTAGGACCTGCCAAGCAGTGGTGGAGGTCTTATGTTGAGTCTAGACCGGAAGGTTCCCTCCCCATACTTGGATTATGTTTATTCAGATTTTCTTAGAGAAGTTCATGCCTCATAGTCTTAGAGAGAGGATGCGAGCTCAGTTTAAGGGGTTATGCCAGAGGAATATATTTGTGACAGAGTATGAGGCACATTTTCCTGCATTATGTTGCCATGCTTTGATGATTCTTCCTGATGAGGCTAAGAGGGTGAAGAGGTTCACCAATAGGTTGATTTTTCCTCTTCACTTAATTGTAGCATAGATTGTTTCCATAGGTTCCACATTCCAATAGATTGTTGATGCATTTAGAAGGGCTGAGTTTATTAGGCGAGAGGATTATGAGGAGTGAGTGATTAAGATGCCTCATTTTAGCACTCATGTAGTTACCTCATCTGAGGTAGGGGTCATTATGGTGGAGGTCATCACCATTCAAGTGCTAGGATAGTTGTTGTAGATATGCCTACATCTGAGGGAGGACAGTCTTTACGTATTTCTCATGGTTTGGGGCAGGTGACCCCGAGTTCTTATTAGTCATCTGGTTGTGGTCGTCATTCTAGTGCCAGTTCTTCTTCTCATATGTCAGCAGTATATAAATGTTGTTTTGAGTGTGGTGATCTTGGGCATTTCAAGAGGGATCATCTCGGACATAGGCATGGTGAACAACATCAAAGTTTTTAGGGTTCAGGTTCTAAAGTAGCGGGGCAGCTGACTAGAGGAGGGTCCCAAGGTATTAGAGGTGGTTCTCAGGGTTTCATAGGTGACCTTGAGACAGGTTGAGATGGTGCTTAGTCCAGTCAAGGTGGTGGACGTGGGTGAACTTAGACTTTTGGTGATCATGCTTATTTCTATGCATTTCTAAGTAGACCCGAGGTAGAGGCCTCCGATGTTGTTATTACATGTATTCTTTTGGTTTGCCATCGACCTGGCTACAGTTTTATTTAATCCAGACTCTACCTATTCTTATGTGTTTGCCTACTTTGATTTGAGTTTGGATTTGATATGTGAGTCTCTAGCCATGCCTATTCATGTTTCTACACATGTTGGGGATTCAGTAGTGGTAGATTGGGCATATCTTAGTTGTGTAGTTACTTTAATAGGGTATGATACTCAGGTAGACTTGAAAGTTTTGGATATGGTAGATTTTGATTCTATTCTGTGGTTTGGATTGGTTATCTCCATGTTATGCAATCTTGTATTGTTATGCCAAGACTGTTTTCTTAGACATGTCGGGTATTCCTCAGTTAGTATGGAAGGGAACTCTTAGCCAGTATAAAAAAACGGTGATCTCTATTATTTGAATTATGTTCATAATATATGAGTGCGGAGACTCCTCCATTGGAGTCAATTCTGATAGTTTGGGAGTATATAGAGGTGTTTTCTACAAGCCTTCCTGGTGTGCCGCCAGATCATGATTTTAATTTCTGTATTGATCTAAAGAAAGAAACGCAACCTATTTCTGTGTCACCCTATCAGATGGCGCCGACCGAGTTGAAAGAACCATTGCAAAAGCTATTGAGTAAAGGCTTATTCGACCAATTGTTTCGCCTTGGGGTGCTTTTATGTTATTCGTGAAGAAAAAGGATGAGTCTATGCACATGTGTATCGATTATAGGCAGCTAAAAAAGGTGACTATCTATAACAAGTATTTGATACCTCGCATTAATGACTTATTTGGTCAATTCTAGGGTGCTTCGGTCTTTTCCAAGATTGATTTGAGGTTCAATTATCATTAGTTGAAGATCAGGGCCGATGATGTTGCTAAGACGTCCTTCTGGACTCGATATAAGCATTATGGGTTATTGGTGATGTTATTTGGGTTGATGAATGCACCTGCAACCTTTATGAAGTTGATGAATGGGGTGTTCAGACCTTACTTTGATTCGTTGATGATTATGTTCGTTGATGATATCTTGATCTATTCTCAGAGCGAGGAGGAGCACCGGCAACATTTGAGGATCGTGCTTGGTATTCTGAAGGAAAAGCAGCTTTATGCAAAATTTTCAAAATGTGAGTTCAGCCTCAATTCTGTAGATTTCTTGGGGTATGTTGTGACTAAGGATGGTACCATGGTATATCCCAAGAAGATTGAGGTAGTTTGGGATTAAATTCAGCTTGATTCGGTTACTGGGGTTCGAAGTTTTGTAGAGGGGTTTTCATCCATTGCAGCTCCCTTGACTATATTGACCCAAAAGGAAGTAGCATTTCAATGGTCCGAGAAGTGCGAGGCGAGCTTTCAAATTCTCAAAGCCTTATTGACTACCGCTATGATTTGAACTTACTAGTTGAGGAAGGGAGTTTTACGGTTTATTGTGATACTTCTGGGATAGGTCTTGGGTATGTATTGATGCAAAAGGGAAATGTAATAGCCTATAGTTCAAGGCAATTAAAGGTTCATGAGAAGAATTATCCCACCCAAGACTTGGAGTTGGCGGCGATCATGTTTTCTTTGATGAATTGAAGGCATTATCTCTATGGGGTGTATTGTGAGGTGTACACTGACCATCATAGTCTTCAGTATTTATTCAAGTAGAAGGATCTTAATTTGAGACAGTGCTCATTGTTGGAGCTACTTAAGGATTATGACATGACTATCATGTATCATCCGGGCAAGGCAAATATGGTAGTGGATGCCTTGAGTCATAAGGCGGTGACTATGGACAGTCTGGCTATGTTGCATGTAAGAGAGCGTCCTTTGGTGATGGATGTCTAGTCGTTTGAAAATTGGTTTTTGCTGCTTGATATTTCGGAGCACGGTAGAGTTTTAGGTTATATGGAGGCGCGGTCTTCATTATTAGAGAAGATTAGGTCTAAGAAATTTGATGATGTTCAGTTGTGTAAGATTTGTGATAAGGTGTTGCGGGGAGTGGCTAAGGAGGCATTTATTCATAGTGATGGTGTTTTGAGAATCAAATGTCAAGTTCGTGTTCCTAGGATGGGTAATTTGACTAGATTGATCATGGAGGAGGCTTATAGATCAAAGTATTACATTCTCCAAGGGGCTACGAAGATGTACCATAACTTGAAACAACATTATTGGTGTTGTAGGATGAAGAGGGACATAGTAGAGTTTGTGTTCTAGTGTTTGAATTGCCAACAACTGAAATATGAGCACTAGAGGCCTGATGGCGCGATTCAGAGGATACCCATACCTGCGTGGAAGTGAGAGCGGGTTGCTATGGACTTTGTGGTAGGATTGTCGCGGACTTTGGGAAAGTTAGATGTTATATGGGTTATTATGGACAGGTTGACCAAATCTGCACATTTTATTTCGATCTAGACTACTTATAATCCAGAAAAATTGAATAGGAATTACATCTAGGAGATAGTTTGATTGCATGGGGTGCCCATTTCTATCATTTTGTACCAAGGAACACAATTTAAATCTCACTTTCGGCGGTCTATGTAGAAGAGTTATGTACTAGAGTGGAGATTAGTACAACTTTCCACCCTCAGAGAGATGGCCAGTCTGAGCAGACTATTCAGGTTCTTGAAGATATGTTGCGAGCCTGTGTGATGGATTTTGGTGGTCATTGGGACCAATTTCTATCCTTGGTAGAGTTTGCATACAACAATAGCTACCGTTCGAGTATTGAGATAGCACTATTTGAGGCCCCATATGGTAGGAGGTGTCGTTCTCCGATTGGATGGTTTGATGCTTTTGAAGTTAGACCATGGGTTACTAATCTTTTGAGAGATTCCTTTGGATAAGGTTAAGTTGATCCAGTATCGGCTTCTTACAGCCTAGAGCAGACAGAAGAGCTATGCGGATTGAAAGGTCCGTGATTTGGATTTTATGGTTAGAGAGTGGGTTTTATTGAAGGTTTCACCCATGAGTGATGGGTAAGGTTATGTTCCTTTTAATTTTTCCTTTTTACCCTTGTGGGCCTAGGTTTCTCTTTTTAGTTTAGCTCGACCATTTTAGTTTTATGTATCAATATGGGTACCGTTACTCGTAATCTCATCTTGATAACGTAATTGAACAGATTGGGAATATGAGGAGGCTCAGAGAAAGGTAAAAGCAGTCGCGTGACTCTTCGGCTTCAGAAACAGGCAAGTTGAGACTTACTAGATTCTAATATACTTCCTCCATCCCAATTTATGTGATGTACTTTTATTTGGCACGCACTTTAAGAAATAAATGAACACTTTTGAATCTTATGGTCTAAATAAGTCAAAGATATTTGTGTGGTTATTTATCATCTCGTTTTGCATAAAAGGTAAAGTTTAAAGTTAAATTGTTGTCAAATAAGGAAATATGTCATTTTTTTGGGACAGACTAAAAAGGAAAGTGAGTCATTCTTTTCGGGACAGAGGGAGTAGTGTTTATGTGTTCGTGTCATAATAAGGGGAGTAATGGAGAATTTGGGGTACTATACTAGTGAGGTGACAAGCACTTATACGGGTACTAGTGTACTAAAAGGGTAAATAAATGACTTAGTATGTTGTACATGACGGAGAATATGTGTTTAGCCTTCGGGCTGTTACACCCCGTAGTTTTGCTCGCGAATGAGAGTGTAGCTAGCGGACTTGAGTCTTAAGAATGTGAGATCATTTCCGAGAGTATCGTAAGCAATATAAGGGTGTTAAGGACGAATTACAGAAGGTTGGAAGTCAAGTGGGTTAAAGGGAACTTAACTCGACGAAGATTGATGAAGATTAAGTGATACACTAAGCGTTTTGCATCGCGGATGCCATTCCGTCTGGCGGATCAGGCCGCAGACCAAGGCCACCATTCCACCACCTCACTACCACCATATGCGGCCGCACATGGGCATATGCACCGCATAACCAATGGCATATGTGAGGATTCTCATTTTATTTCATTCTCTGACCTCTTGAGCTCCTAGAACCTCCCTAAACACTCTCCAAAGCATTCTCTATCATTGAAGGGAATATCCAAGAGTGTCTAAGGTAACCCCTCCCTTAAAATATCAAGAACACCTTGAAATCCCCTCTTGTTGGATTAGCAAGTTGAGAGTTCTATTAAGATTGAGTTGGAGCTTGTCATGGGGAACTACTTGGCTGATTGAGGTAAGGTTTCTACAACTCGTTTATGTTCTTTAGATCCTCCTAGATTAGATTGATTCATTGGAAAAGATAACTTGTAAATTATGGGAGTATTGTAAGCGTGATCTTTAAAAACCAATTCTTATAGTAGGAAGTTGTGTTGCCTTGTTTGTTGGGGTTGTTGGTTGAGATTATGTGTAGATAAAAGTGTTGAATCTTGTTGGCTAAGTTGTGAGCTAAGTAAAGGAGTTATGGAAGATGGTAGTGTTAATTTGAGTGATCTTCTATGGTAGAGTAACTCAATAACTCCAAGTACCTAAGTTGATTGATGAAATGTCTAAACGATTTTTCTTGTAAGATATGAATTCGATATTGATACAAATCCTCCGTATAATGTAGATAATCGTATGTAGCTCGTGCGAAGTTTTGTGGAGCGTAACTAGCTTCGTCGACAAGGTATGTAGGGCTAAACTTCCTTTCTTTGGCATGTTTTGATAAAAACATGTCATGACCCAAATCACGTGCATCGTGATGTCACCTACACAATCCCCCCAGTAAGCGAACCAATTCCCAAAAAGCCTTTAAGAAGGTATAAAATAAGTGCGGAAGAGGAAGAAATGTAGAATAAATGCCAACTTAAAATTAAACATCTCTAGATCCCGATTCCTTTAACAACAACCTTCTTTCCCAAAACCTAGTCTGACTTATACAAGAACTCTACAATATAATGACTGAATACGGAATACAACAATACTGCATGAATGAAGGGAACAATCTACATAAGATAGAAACTAAGGCGACTGAATAGAGTAGTCTGTCTCAGCTTCTCGTGCTCTGAACTGCAACCTGATAGACCGAGTACCTGCATCCAAGAAAAGATGTATCAAGCGTAGCATGAGTACACAACATACCCCTATAGACATCATAGGCTGAGAATGACGGAAGCTACACAATTAGAGATAAATACCAAGTTGACACCACATAATCCTATTACTAGCAATTCCATAAGCCGAATAAGTCATGTTGTTACACAGTAGTTCATATAATTATCAAACCAACCTATTCATATAAAGATCCACGAAACATGTAGAATTCACAACACACAAGGATAACATTCCCTATTGACACCAAACCACACCAAGTTGTATAAGTCACATAGCTACCAAATCATAAGTAAGTCATGAAACACTCAATCACGTACAAGTTCATAAGTCCAGGAGTCCCCTAAACTCATACGTAGACTTAATAATGCCAAAATCATATTAGAACTTACTATTACAGTTTGACTACATAAGTAATTTAGACACACGGTTCATTACCCCACTACTTTAGACCTTCCACAACAAAACTCTTAGGATGAAGATCACCTTGTTCACAATTCTTACCACTAGTCTCAGCCCTAAGTGTAGCCATTACCAATTACAAGAAAGACACTTTTAATACTTTAGACCCTTTACCACGGGTATTAAGTAGGTTCCTATTCATTAATTTCTACCAACCAAGCAACCACTACACGTCAAGACACCTTTTAAGTAAGACCACTCCATAATGACGCAACAATTATACTCACAAACCATGCTAAACTCATTATGAATTAACACGGTCACCACTAAGAAATACAACCTATTAAGTCCACTAACATAGATAAGACCAACAACGAGTACCCAAACTCATAAGATATATCCACACAACAAATCCATAAGGAGCAACCATTCAGGACAACCATATAGGTCCATATAATCACTTCAATCAATGACCTCATCTAGGAGTAAATCACTCAGATTCCAAATCACCAATCCAAGTCATGTTATCACACAACAATGATATCAATGTATGGATGAATATATGAATGAGGATGCAATGCATATGCCAGGTACCTTTGCCAATCCGATATATAATACATCAAGGTTTTATTATGATGCGTACACTTATGGGGGACCTGCGAAGTCTATATACCCCTTCAAAATACCCCATCGGAGCCCAGCTCTTGGCTAAATAAATATCATACTATATGCGTGCAACCCCGTTCCGTATATCAATATCATCTCAATATTGCCATAATCTCATAATATTCTTACCTTTCTGGCCTGTTGGACCCACAACATATCCATACAACTCTCATACCAATATTACAGAACCATGAGTGTATGAATACAAATGACAATATAAGTCAAGATATCATGATATGATGAGATGCAACCATGTATAGAGATGAATTATCACATGCTTCCAAGAGTTCAATTCAATCCAGGTACAAAATCAAGATATCATATCGAAATTAGGTGTGATGAGTAAACATATCAAGAACGACAACCCACATACGGCGACAAGCTCAAATAATCAGCAGTCAAACTAGCCTAAGGTTGATTCCCTAAATCACCAATCATCACAGTTCAACACTGGTACCCCCTCAAACGTTCATCACAACCATTTAAAAGGGACCCCCAAACATGTCTAATACCCCTCAATATTTATAACTAATTACGCTTCTATTGAAGTCTCGAAAAACTAAATTGTAGCCTACCTCGAAGCTGAGCATGATCAACAAACGCTTGATCCTCAATGCATGTATCTGACTCTTTAGGACTCCTTATAGTGAACGTAGTCTAGCACACAAGTTTTATATATTAATATCACAATAATCACACACAACGACTTAGTCCTTAACCAAATGTAAAATGCCTAAATTTCATCCCGAGCCCACCATGCCAAGATTCATACTTTATTACTCAAAAAGGCTTCAAATGTGATTACTAGATATAACCCTAAGTTAATTTAAGAGAAAACCTTATTTAGACCTTCAATTTCGTGATTCCATAACCCCTCCCCCCCCCCAATTTACAAACCCTAGGTTTTTTCCCCAACTAAGAAAGGGTTTTTCATAATCAAATTAGACTCTACAACATGGCCACTTTATCATATCAATAACTTATTTAAAGAAATCAAGGACTACCACATCTTTTTACTCTCTTAATCATGATTCACCTAATTCTAACCACCAAAAGCTTTTAACTCATTCCCCCCAGTTCATTGTCACGACCCAAACTGGAGAGCTGCGACGGATACCCGGATTCCACCCGCCGGGTACCGCCATTCTTACCATGAATATCTAATCATAATTAATTACGGACTAAGCCGAAAGAAAATTATGAACAACCAGATAACCAACTTATATATATACATGTACCAAGGCCATACAAGTCTACTACTCACAAGACACTTATCTACAAGCCTCTAAGAGTAGCAACATCAAAGGTCGGGACAAGGCCCCGCCATACCCATATAGACACGCAAAACTGTATCATACAAAAATTAGACCGATACCCCAAAAAGAGAGGAGTGCTTCCAAAATCTGCTGAAAACTGCAATATATTCACGTGGGTCGTCGCCTTGCCTATGCGAACCTGCGGGCATGAAACGCAGCGTCCTCCGACAAAAGGGACGTCAGTACGACTGATGTACTGAGTACTGAGTATGTCAGGCATAAATAATAGCATAACAGGAATATACTGATAACTGAAACATAAATAACTGACTAACAGGAACTGCCTCTGAGGGCCCTAATACACTTGCCTACATGTTATGTACAATGCAGTGTCCATATTTATTAGCCTCATTGGGCAGTTTCCTTAACATGACAGCCGCGGTGGGTATCATACCATGTAATGGTTAATTAACGTATGCATGATGCAAGTGCGGTATGTATATATATATGTCAGTGTTGTGGATCATACAACCCGTCCCAATATATGTTAGTGTTGCGGATTGTGCAACCCATCCCAATAAGCCATACATGCATCACATCACATCATCACATCATTTTGGCCTCTTCGGCCTCTTTTGTGATAGTCTGTACCAGCTGCAGGTGGTGTGCGTATAAAATGCCTTTCCCTTTCTCCCATATCCCCTATATATATATAATATTTACTATATAGTAGTGTGCATAGAACCCGCGGTCCAGGGTAATATATGAATGCAATTCAAGTGAAAATGCATGAATGACAATAAAATACCCCGAGTGACATAATATTCTTGCACCTTAGGCTAACATTGTGATAATCAACACATTTTTTTCGTATGCCTCAATAAGGACTTTGAACCATATTTAGACATGCTTTTAGCATAGGAATCAATAATATGAATATTCTTAACTACTAGGAGTAGAATATATTATGAAGCAATATCATGATTTTATTTTGTTACATGGAACATGCCAAAAGAAAGAAATAATTTGCCTTAACATACCTCGATTCCACTAAAATGGAAGGAAAATATTGTTGTTGCACTTGTATCCTGTTACTACTACTGCTTCGTACCCTTTTTCCAAACCAAGAATTGAAATAGACTGCATATAAGCCTCATGAAAAGAAAGAAGTCCAAGAAAGGCTTTTTAAGTTCTAAGTGGTTCTTGATGATATATCCTTACTAAGATATTCTAATACTTGATGATAGCGTGAGTCCTCTAATTTAGTATATGCTTTGTACTTTTCAAAGATACCTAATAATCAATTGATAAGAATTAAGTAAATAAGTAGAACATAACACCAAGGACTCTTGCATGATATTTACCACTGATTTGAATCCATAAGTTTCCACCCGTTATTGTTTTAGGCTTAGTCATTATGAAATGTCCCACAATGTTACACGTACTCCCTCTCACCAATAATGTCTCCTCCTTTAATAATTAATCCACCCCGCAATTAATCAATTACACACATAATTAATTTTGTGATCCCAATTCACTTAAATCTTAATAACTTATAGGACCTTCATATATTCAATGTCATAATTTGTGATATGACACTAGCCCATAACCTCTTTATGCACGTGCCAAATTTATTTTTGACTTCCGTCGTCATACTTCTTACGTCCAAAATTATTTCGGGGTTAAATTCTTTTTACATACAAATATCTTTATTAGCATGCGTAAATATAACATAAATTTTTCCCAACGCTCAGACTTCTTTACACATGCCTCGCAATTTTATAAACGCTTAGCGATTTAAACCATAACCCGAAAGTACGGGATGTTACATCTTTTCCCCCTTAGAAACATCCGTCCTCGAATGTTGGGGTAACATATCTAATCCCCGTTACGTAGCCCGAATACACAATCATTAAATATCATGACAGGAATTTGGGATTTACCTTAGGGTTCTCTTGAAATCTTGACATTAGTCTGTAATAGGTGTGGATATTTGCCCGTCATTTCCTCTTCAGCTTCCCATGTCATCTCTTCCATGTTCCTATTTCGCCACCGAACTTTTATAGAAGCTACTTCCTTAGTCCTCAACTTGAGGACTTGTCGATCTAGGATAGCAACAGGAATTTCTTCATATGACAGATCCTCTGTAATCTGCACATCCTCAATTGGTGCAATCCGAGAAGGATCTCCAACACATGCTCTCAACATGGAAATATGGAAGACTGGATGAACACACTCCAACTCCGAAGGTAAGTCCAATTCGTATGTTACCTGGCCAATTCGTCAAATTATGCGATATGACCCAATATACCTTGGACTAAGCTTTCCTTTCTTCCCAAATCTTATTACACCCTTCATCGGTGAAATCTTCAAAAACACCCAGTCGTCTACCTAAAACTCTAAGTCTCGCCGTAGCACATTTGCGTATGACTTTTGACGACTCTGAGATGTTAACAACCATTCTTTGATAAGATTTACCTTTTCTATGGCTTGGTGTACAAAGTCAGGTCCATATAACTCTGATTTGCCTACCTCGAACCATCCAATAGGAGATCTACATTTTCGTCCATACAAGGTCTCATATGGAGCCATTTTAGTACTGGTGTGATAGTTGTTATTGTACGTGAACTCAATAAGAGGTAAGTGATCATCTCAACTTCCCTTAAAGTCCAACACACAAGCTTATAACATGTCCTCGAGCATCTGAATCGTTCGTTCAGCTTGACCGTCTGTCTGAGGATGGAAAGCCGTACTCAAATTAACTCGGGTGCCTAACCCTTTCTAAAATGATTTCCAGAATTTATCTATAAACTGAGCACCTCGGTCAGATATAATAGAAATAGGAACACCATGAAGTCGAATAATCTCCTTAATATATAACTTCGCATAATCTTCGGCGATGTAGGTAGTTTTCACTGGTAAGAAATGAGCTGATTTGGTCAGTCTATCAATAATTACCCAAATAGAATCAAATTTCCGATAGGAACGAGGTAATACAGTAACAAAGTCCATATTAATCATTTCCCATTTCCATATTGGAATCTCGATATTTTGAGTCAAGCCACCAGGCTTTTGGTGTTCTATTTTTACCTGCTGACAACTAGGGCACTGAGCTACAAACTCTGCCACGCGCGTCTTCATATCATTCCACCAATAAATACTCTTGAGATCATGATACATTTTAGTTGATCATGGATGAATAGAGTATCGTGAAAAATGAACCTCCGTCATAATTCTATTCCATAATCCTGCCATATTTGGAACACATAGACGAACCTGGTGCTTGAGAGTTCCATGTTCGTCAATCTTAAAGGTCGTGGTCTTCTTCTGTTGAATGCTTTCTCTTATCTTCTTCAAACTAGGGTCTTCCCATTGACGTTCCTTAATTTCTGATATAAGGGATGATTTTGACACGTTCTGGACCACAAACTCACCATCCTCCGAATATATTAGTTGGACTCCCAAACTAGCTAACTGATGAAAGTCTCTTACCAATTCCTCCTTTTTGACTTGCATGGGCATCAAACTGACCATTGACTTACGGCTGAGCGCATCTGCTACAACATTAGCTTTGCCCGGGTGATTTAAGATGTCCACATCATAATCCTTCAATAATTTGAGCCATCTTCTTTGTCTCAAATTCAGCTCTTTTTGTTTGGATATGTATTGTAGACTCTTGTGATCCATAAAAATGTCCACATGAACACCATATAAATAGTGCCGCCAAATCTTCAGTGCATAGACTACTGCGGCCAACTCTAAATCATGTGTCGGATAGTTCTTCTCATGTTTCCTCAATTGCCTTGAACCATAGGCAATCACTTTACCATGATGCATTAGCACACATCCTAAACCTGCTCCCGAGGCATCACAATACACAACATAACCTTCTGGACCCTCTAGGAGAGTAAGGACTGGTGTCGATGTTAATCTATTCTTTAACTCCTGGAAACTCCGCTCACAAGCATCGAACATTGGAATTTTATAGCCTTTTGTGTTAACTTCGTTAGTGGTGCTGATATGGTAGAAAATCCTTCTACAAACCTTTTAAAATAGCCGGCTAATCCCAAACAGCTGCGAACCTCTGTTGGAGTCGTGGGCCTCGACCAATTCTTCACCGCTTCAATCTTCTGAGTGTCAACTCTTATACCCTCGTCTGACACTATATGACCAAGTAAAGCCACTGACTTCAGCCAAAACTCACATTTGGATAGTTTTGCATACAACTTATGGTCCCGGAGTGTTTGTAGTACTATTCACAAGTGATCCACATGCTCTGTTTTCGAGTGAGAGTAAACCAGAATATTTTCTATAAATATTCTCACAAATACGTCCAGGAATGGGCGGAACACACTATTCATTAGATCCATAAATGCTGCTGGTGCATTTGTAAGTCCAAACGACATTACTAGGAACTCAAAGTGTCCATACCTTGTCCTAAAGGACGTCTTCGGAATATCATTCTCCTTAACCTTAAGTTGATGGTACCCCGACCTTAGGTCAATTTTTGAGAAATATCTCGCCCCTTGTAACTGGTCAAAAAAATCGTCAATTCGGGGAAGAGGGTACTTATTCTTGATAGTGACTTTATTCAGCTACCGATAATCGATACACATCCGTAATGAGCCATCTTTCTTTCATACGAACAATATCGGCACGCCCCAAGGAGATATGCTAGGCCTAATAAAGCCTTTCTCGAGCAAATCCTTTAATTGCTCCTTCAATTCTTTCAACTCAGCTGGAGTCATCCTATAAAGAGGAATAGATATTAGTTGAGTGTCTGGCAACACATCTATACCGAACTCAATTTCCCTTTCAGGAGGAAGGCCTGGAAGTTCTTCTGGGAATACATCAAGAAATTCACTGACCACCGGAATTGATTGAGAACTAGGTGGTTCAACATCGACATCTCTTGCCCGAACAAAATGGTATATACACCCTTTGGCGATTATCTTTCTTGCCTTAAGGTATGAAATAAACCTACCTTTTGGCATCGCCGTATTACCTTTCCATTCAAGGACTGGCTTACTTGGAAATTGGAATCTAACAATCTTTGTTCGGCAGTCAACATTAGCGTAGCATGACGCTAAACAATCCATGCCCATAATAACATCGAAGTCAACCATTTCTAATTCCACTAAATCGGCTAGGGTCTGATGACTACAAGCTAATACTACACAATTTCGATAGACCCGTCTAGCGATTACCGATTCACCAATCGGTGTAGATACCACAAATGGATCCCTTATCAACTCATGATCCATACCAAATTTACAGGCAATGAAATGAGTGATATATGATAAATTTGAGTCTGGATCTAACAACGCGTACACATTATGTGAAAGGACCGATAGCGTACCTGTAATGACATCAGGTGAGGATTCCTGATCCTGTCGTCCCATCAGTGCATAAGTACGGTTCTGGATCCTTCCTCTACCTCGACTAGGTAACGTCTGCTGACTCTTCCCTAACGGGCATACTGATCGGGATGAAGCTTCCGCAGATCCGACCGGCTGGGCTCTACCACCTTCATTTTTTGTCAGACAATTTCGCGCTATATGACCACGCTCTCCGCAGGAATATCATACTCTTCCCACTTGTTGGCACGACCCTATATGAGTCCTACCACACTGCCCACATCGAGCCAATGGTGGTCTCATTTGCATAGAATTCCCTCTATAATAAGATCCGAGTGCTCGTGAACTCTAGCCTGGTCCCGTTTGAGTATAACGATCAGCCCTCGATCTTGAAGATAGTAATGATGAGTCGGCTGCTAGGTAAGATGGTCGTCTGTAAGGCTGTGGCCTGGGCCCACCTCCGAAGTCCCTCGCGCCACTTACAGACCGAGCCCTTTTATGCTGGCCCCTATCACGCTCTCGATCGATCCGATGTTTCCTCTTGAGATCCTCCAGGTTTTGTGCAAATGCCTGGATGCGAGCGATATCCATATCCGAATTCAAAGAAGTCGCAGTACACTCGTTGACCAAGTGTGGCCCAAAACTAGTAACGAACCTGTGTACCCGGTCGCTCATCTCAGCTATAATTGTAGGAGCATATCGAGCCAAGGAATTAAACTACAAGCTATATTCTCGAACGCTCATGCTGCCCTATTCAAGACGTAAGAACCTATCTTGTTTGGCCCGTCGAAGCTCGACTGGTAGAAAATGCAGCAAGAAAGCCTCTGAAAATTCCCCCTATCCTGTTGGCGTAGCACGAGGTCCCCTAGATTTCTCCCATGTATCAAACCATGTTACTGCGATATTCCGCAGTCTATAAGAATCAAAATTTACCGACTCAGCATCGGTAGCATCCATCACCCGCAAAGTGCACTGTACCTGATCCAGAAAATTCTATGGGTCTGCGTTCAAGTATGTTCCTGTGAATACCGGAGGGTCTAGATTGATGAAATCCCAAACTCTTGCACTAGCAGCTCTATCAGAAGGACTGGGAACCTGACATTGGGCCTGAGCGGCCACCAATCGTGTCAATAACTGAACCTCACTCCGAATATCAAGATCCACATATGGAGTATCATGTGGAGGGACTAAAGGTGTTGTAGCTCCACTAAACTCCTCTAATGGTGATGTACTGGGAGAACCATACGAAGGAGTCGTACCGAGGGTCTCACTCTAGCCCTCGCTAACGGGTGGCAATCGGCTGGTACCTTCGCCCGCAGCTATATTCAACTCTGTCATACTCTTAGACTTCTTTCTTGTGGTAGGCATTGCTGGAATCATAAACACGAAATGGATTAGGAGTGAAATACTTATAATTCAGTTCTATAGCACAATTTATGAGATGAAAGAATAGAAACCATCCCTAAAATGTCAGATAGCCTCCTATTTATAAGTATGGTGCACAACATACCCATAAACAAGACTCTACTAGACACGACTTGTAAACTCCGTAGGACAGACATGCTATGATACCAAGTTTGTCACGACCCAAATCGGAGGACAGTGACGGATACCCGAATTCCACCCGTCGGGTACCGCCATTTTTACCATGAACATCTAATCATAATTAATTACGGACTAAACTGAAAGAAAATTATGTACAACTAGGTAACCAACATATATATATATATTTACCAAGGCGGCCAAGGCCGTACTAGTCTACTACTCACAGGAAACCTGTCTCCAAGCCTCTAGAGTAGCAACATCAAAGGTCAGGACAAGGATCCGCCATACCCAAATAAACACGCAAAATTGTATCATACCAAAATCAAACCGACACCCCAAAAAGAGAGGAGTCCTTCTAAAATCCGTTGAAAACTGCAATCTATTCACGTAGGCCGTCGTCTTGCCTATGCGAACCAACGGGCATGAAACACAGTGTCCCCCAACAAAAGGGACATCAGTACGACTGATGTACTGAGTATGTCAGGCATAAATAATAACATAACAGGAATATACTGATAACTGAAACATAAATAACTGACCAATAGGAATTGCCTCTGAGGGCCCTAATACACTTGCCTACATGTTATGTACAATGCAGTGTCCATATTTATTGGCCTCATTGGCCAGTTTCCTTACCATGACAGTCGCGGTGGGCATCATACCATGTAATGGTTAATTAACGTATGCATGATGCAAGTGCGGTATGTATATATATATGTCAGTGTTATGGATCATGCAACCCGTCCCAATATATGTTAGTGTTGTGGATCGTGCAACCCGTCCCAATAAGCCATACATGCATCACATCACATCATCACATCATTTTGGCCTCTTCGGGCTCTTTTGTGATAGTTTGTACCAGTTGCAGGTGGTCTGCGTATATAACGCCATTCCCTTTCTCCCATAACCCCTACATATATATAATATTTACCATATAGTAGTGTGCATAGCACCAGCGGTCCAGGTAATATATGAATGCAATGCAAGTGAAAATGCATGAATGATAATAAAATACCCCGAATGACATAATATCCTTGCACCTTAGGCTAACATTGTGAATATCAACACATTTTCCGTATGCTTCAATAAGGACTTTGAACCATATTTAGACATGCATTTAGAATAGGAATCAATAACATGAATATTTTTAACTATTAGGAGTAGAATAAATTATGGAGCAATATCACGGTTTTGTTTTGTTACATGAAACATGCCAAAAGATAGAAATAATTTGCCTTAACATACCTCGATTCCACTAAAATGGAAGGAAATATTATTTCTGCACTTGTATCCTATTACTACTACTGCTTCGTACCCTTTTTCCAAACCAAGAATTGAAATAGACTGCATATAAGCCTCGTGAAAAGAAAGAAGTCAAGGAAAGGCTTTTTAGGTTCTAAGTGGTTCTTGATGATATATCCTTACTAAGATATTCTAATACTTGATGATAGCGTGAGTCCTCTAATTTAGTATCTGATTTGGACTTTTCAAAGATACCTAATAATCAATTGATAAGAATTAAGTAAATAAGTAGAACATAACACCAAGGACTCTTGCGTGATATTTACCACTGATCTGAATCCATAAGTTTCCACCCATTATTGTTTTAGGCTTAGTCATTATGAAATGTCCCAAAATGTTACACGCACTCCCTCCCACCAATAATGTCTTCTCCTTTAATAATTAATCCACCTCGTAATTAATCAATTACACACATAATTAATTTCGTGATCCCAATTCACTTAAATCTTAATAACTTATAGGACCTTCATATATTCAATGTCATAAATTTTGATATGACACTAGCCCCAAACCTCTTTATGCACGTGCCAAATTTATTTTCAGTTTCCGTCGTCATACTTCTTACAATCCAAAATTATTTCGGGGTTAAATCCTTTTTACATACAAATATCTTTATTAGCATGCTTTAAATATAACATAAATTTTTCCCAACGCTCGGACCTATTTACACATGCCTCGCAATTTTATAAACGCTCAGCGATTTAAACCGTAACCTGAAAGTACGGGATGTTACATTCATGTTTTACCGAAATACTACAAACATAGAAAACAATAAAAAAGGATGAAGACGTTACCATCCATGAAGGATTCTTAGGCCAAAGGTGCAGGGAAACTCCTTAATTCAGTCCCCAACTTTGAGATACACATTTTGGGAAAGTGGGATAATTTTAGATCATTTATTCCCACTGGTCAGTCAGCGCTTCCACCGCATCAGACTCAATTCTGCTAGTACGGATGCGCTGCGGCGAAGATATGACTACTGAAGTGCAGGCACTTGACACCTCAATGTCGGGGGGGGGGAAGATGTTTCGCCTGAGCGGACTTTCCCCATCCGTCGGAGAGAATGTGATTTCGCCAAGGCAGACACGGACATTTCAACAACACTTCACTTTGATAAATCTTTTTTCCAGAACCGTATGAGTTACTTGACTCATAATTTCCATGAGTAATGTCATAGGTGAATGCTCGGAGGAGAGTTATAATAGGAAATTGGATGGGTGGTTCATAACGACCGAACGGGTCATTACAAAATATTTTCTTAAAGTAAATCTCCCTAAGATATGTTTAAGATTGTTATTCTCTTCTTGCTATAGATTTTCATGTCTTGCATATTTCTTATTAGTCGCACTTTCTGTATTCTAGTCTCTTGATAACTAGCTTAAGGGTTGAAAGTCATACTGATAATAACAATAGTCGGAGGATAATGATGATTGGTCACATCGACTCTAATTTTGATGTATCTTGAGCTTGGTCTTGTATTGCACTTATATATATATATATATATATATATCTATTTTCTTACCGAGCCACAATATAGTCAGCTGAGAAGGCACTTATATGTTCTGACCACTGATCAATTGGCCAGATATTATCGTGTCCTATATGGTCGGGCAGTGTATTATGAGCTTACCCCCACATATTGACTTAATACATTATTATATGGCCTCATAGAGTTGCTAATTTTTCTTACATGCATACATTCATAGTTATATCAGTTATATGCCCTCAACAACCCATTTTGAGTTTTAGGTTGACTTTATACCTTCTCCTCTTATGTTGTATCTTTCTTTTATGTACTTTACCTACCTTACATATTCAGTACATTTTTCATACTGACGTCCCTTCTAGGGAGCTTTGTTCATGCCCACATGTATAGATAGATAGGGTGACTTATCTCCTCAGTAGAATACATATTTCTAGCTATTAGTTGTTGCACTCCTCTACTCCAGAGTTGTTGTATAGAGTCGATAGGTACAATTATGCATATATTTCTAGTATTTTGGGTATAGTGGGGCCCTGTCTTGACCAATTGATGTATTATACTACTCTTAGAGGCCTATAGACCAGTGTCTAGTGTATATTCATTTTATTTGGCCTTGTCTGCCTTCTTGTCAGTTGATAATACTCTTGTTACGACCTTGTCGGCCTCAATTATGTATATATTCTATTGTTGGGCCTATTTTGCCTTCAAGTTGTCATTATGTTCTTATTATGCTATTGTTATTTGGAGGCCTTGTCAGCCCAAAATTTGTGTAAAATAAGTCAGGTATTATAGTTGGTTCACTCGAGACTTCGTGCGCCGGCCATATCCCCCAAGGTTGGGGTGTGACAAACTTGGTATCATAGCAGTTCTGTCCTAGAGAGTCTGCAACCCGTGTCTAGTAAAGTCTTGTTTATGGGTGTACAGTGCACCACACTTATAAGAAAGATGTTATAGGACATTTAGGATGGTTTCCTTCCTTTTTTTTATCTAGATCATGCGATAGAGTTGAGTCGTAAGCGTTCACTACTAACTTTTATTTTGTTTATATTCTCAGCGATGCCTACTACTACTACTAGATGACAAACGACTATTTAGATACTAGATTAGGAGGTAAGGGAAGGGACCAATCAGGCACCACTTGCGAATGTAGATCAACATGAGCCTTAGAATGAGGCTGATTCTGTGGCTTTTGGAGCAGCACCACCACCCCCATAGGGGCGTATGGGAGCGAATGTACCTCCAGTTCCTTCACCAGTTGCTCCTAACTAGGATTTAGATATGCGGAGTGCGGTACAGCTATTGAGTCGACTAGTGGCCACTCAGGCCCAGTGTCAAACCCCCGGTATTTCTGACAAAGTAGTCAACGTGAGAGTTTGGGATTTCATCAACCTAGACCCTCTGGTATTCACAAGAACTGATCCAAATGCGGACCCATAGAATTTTCCAAATCGAATGCAACAGATTTTATGAGTTATAAATGCCACTGACACTAAGTCACAGGAGTTTTTTTTATAGATTGCAGGATGTTGCCGCCACTTGGTATAAGACCTGGGAGTAGTCTAGAGAGTATCGTGCTCCACTAGCAGGATAGAGGAAGTTTTCTGAGGCATTCTTACAACAGTATTTTCCTATTGAGCTTTTCCAAGCTAGGCAGGACAGGTTTTTACATTTGGAGCAGGTTAACATGAGTGTTTGGAGTACTATATGTAGTTTAACTTCTTTGCTAACTATGCTTCTACAGTTGTGGCAGAGATGAGAGACCGAGTATATCGATTCGTGGGTAGTTTGGTACTGCACTTTGTTAATGAATGTACTACAACCTCATTGAATCTGAATATGGATATTGTTCGCATTCAATCCTACACGCAGAATTTAGAGGATCACAAAAGGAAGTAGGTAGTTAATCGAGAGCGGCATAGGGGTCAGCATAAGAGGCCCTGACATGCAGGTGATATAGGGGACTTCAGAGGTGGGTTCATCCTGCAGTTCTCTAGGCGACCATATTATCCGACAACCAGGGTACCACCATAGTTCTAGAGCTAACATCGTGATCAGACTACTTATTCTGGTCAGGTTCAGAGTTTTTGGTCATCAAACCCACAACGTAAAGGCGAGTCTAGTTAGATGAGACCTCAGTTAACCTATTATGATTGGTATAGTAGAGCTCATTCTGGGCAGTGTCATCAGGGTTCGGATGTGTGTTATTCATATGGATAGCCAGGTCATATTATGAGATTTTGTCCGACGAAAGGTGGGGGCGGTGTAGCACAACTGACAGGATGTGTAACAACTTCTTCTTTATCTGTGCGCCCTCTTAGGCAAGGTATGAAAACATCAGCTGGTAGAAGTATAGGCATGGTAGAGGCTCTAGCTCAGGCGATCATCAGAACCACATATATGCATTGTCGGGTTGACATGAGCTAGAGTCTTTCTCGGATGTGGTTACAAGTGTATTATCTGTCTTTTCGCTTGATATGTATGTCCTGATAGATCCAAGTTCTACTTTGTCATATATTACCCTTTTTGTTGCTGATAATGGTGGTAAGGAGCCTAAATTATTGACTTAGTCATTTGAGTTGTCTACGTTTGTGGGTGAGTATGTGGTTGTTAGGTGGGTATATTGATATTGTGATGTGATTATTTATGATCGTCACACTTTAACTGACTTAAATGAGTTATAGAGGTGGAATTTAATGTTATTATAGGTATGGATTGGCTAGCTTCTTGTTATGCTAATGTGGATTATTGGAAGAAAGCCATTCATTTTGATTTTCCACGTGAACCCATTATTAAATGTAAGGGTAATGTTGTAGCACCTAAGGGGAGTTTTATTTCCTACCTTAAGGCTCTGAAAATGATTTCGAATGGATATATTTACCATTTGGTGTGAGTGTAGGATGCTGAGAAAACACCTCCAACTCTTCAGTTGGTTCCTGGTGTTAATGAATTCCCTGACGTTCCTCCTGAAAAGGAAATCGATTTCTCTATGGATGTGCTTTCTAATACCCGGCCTATATCTATTCGTCCATATAGAATGGCCTCTACTGAGTTAAAGAAATTGAAAGCACAGTTGAAAGATTTGTTAGAGAAGAGCTTTATCAGGCCTACTACTTCGCCTTGGGGCATACATGTGTTATTCGTTCGTAAGAAAGACAATTCTTTGAGAATGTGTATTGATTACCGTCAGTTGAACAACAAGACTATTAAGAATAAATATCCACTTCCCAGGATCGACAACCTTTTTGATCAATTGTAAGGCTCCAAGTATTTCTTACAGATCGACCTCAAATCTGGATACCATCAGCTGAGAGTTAAGGAGAAAGATATTCCAAAGACATCTTTTCAGATTAGATATGGCCACTATGAGTTTCTCGTTATGTCCTTTGGTTTAACTAATTCACCAGCGTCTTTTATGGATCTGATGAATCGGGTGTTTAAGCCGTTCTTGGACATATTTGTGATTGTGTTTATTTATGATATTCTGGTGTATTCTCGATCAGAAGCGGAGCACACATATTATTTATGAGTGGTATTACAGACACTCCAAGATCATAAGTTGTATGCTAAGTTCTCTAAATGCGAGTTCTGGTTGAACTGCGTGGCCTTTCTCGGGCATATAGTATCAGATGAAGGCATTAAAGTTGATAGCCATAAAATTGAGGCAGTAAAGAATTGGCCAAGGCCCATAACTCCTACTGAGGTACGTAGTTTCTTGGATTTAGCTAGTTACTATCAAAGGTTCGTAGAGAATTGTTCTTTCATTACTGCTCTATTGACGAAGTTGGCGCATAAGGCAACTAAATTTAAGTGGTTAGATACTTATGAATGGAGTTTCTAGGAATTGAAGAGTAGATTAACATCAGCACATATTCTAGCACTTCCTGAAGGATCAAAGGGTTATGTTGTATATTGTGACACTTCCAGAGTTGGGTTAGGTTGTGTTGTGATGTAGCGTGATAAAGTTATCGTATATGCTATAAGACAACTAAGGAAGCACGAGCATAATTACCCGACTCACAATCTTGAGTTAGCGGCTGTTATATTTTCCCTCAAACTATGGCTCTACTATCTATATGGAGTTCATGTTGATATATTTATGGATCATAAGAACCTACAATATATATTTAGGAATAAATAACTTAATATGATACAACGGGGGTGGCTTGAATTGCTGAAAGTCTACGATATGGATATCATGTATCATATTGGCAAGACAAATTTTATAGTCGACGTGTTGAGTCGTAAGTCTATGGGCAGCTTGACCCGCGTAGGGGTTGATAGGTTGGAGATGACTAAATATATGTACCGATTGGCCAGTTTAAGAGTGCGATTGCTAGATGTTGTGAAGGGGTGCTGTATTTTAGAATGCCATCGAATCCTCATTAGTGGCAGAAGTCAAAGCGTGGCAATTTGATGATCCAAAATTAGTTAGAATTAGAGAAAGAATCCCCTTTCAGAAGAAGCAGTTGTTCGAGCTATCAGACGACGGGGTCCTTAAATATAGGGTCGATTATGTATGTCCGATGTCTGGGGACTTCGAGGGAAAATCATGGCAGAGATTCACCAGTCTATGTGTTCCATTCACCCTAGGTTTACTAAGATGTATCATTATCTCCACCAAATGTACAAGTGGAATGATATGAAGAAAAATATTGCATAGTTCATCTCTCAGTGTCCGAATTTCCAGCAAGTTAAGGTTGAGTATAAAAAACTGGGATGGTTGCTTCAAAATATTGAGATTCTGACTTGGAAATAGGAAACAATCAACATCGATTTCATTATAGGATTACCTAGTTCTTATCAGAGGTTCGATTCTGTTTGGGTTATCATGGATAGACTTACAAAGTCATCTCATTTTCTACCTATTAGAATTGTTTACTCAGCTGAGGATTATGCCAAATTATATATCAAGGAAATAGTTTGGCTTCATAGAGTTTCGGTTTCTATTATATCTGGCAGAGGTTCCTAGTTTATAGCTAACTTTTGTAGGTCCTCTGAAAAAGGCTTAGGTACTCAAATTAGACTTAGCATTGCTTTCCATCCGCAGACATATAGACAGGCTGAGTGCACTATTTAGATGCTCAAAGATATGTTGCGAGCTTTTGTTTTAGATTTTAGGGGAAGTTAGGAGGTCTATCTACCTCTTACTAAATTTGCCTATAATAATAGTTACTATTCTAGTATCCAGATGACACCATGTGAAGCCCTGTATGGGCTGAAATATAGGTCTCCTATCGGTTGGTTTGATGTAGGTGAGACAAAGTTATTGGGGCATAATTTGGTGCAACAATCCATAGAGGAGGTAAAATTGATTCAGGAGCAATTGTTGATGGCCCAGAGTTGACAAAAGTCCTACTAAGATAACTGGCATGGAGACTTGGAATTTGTTGTGGGAGATTGGGTATTTCCAAAGGTGTAGCATATGAAAGGCGTGATGAGGTTTGGCAAGAAAGGCAAGCTTAGCCCCAGGTACATTGGACCATATCAGATTATTCAAATAATGGATCAAGTAGCTTATAAGCTTGAGTTGCCCCTAGCATATTCAAAGAATCCCTCCCGCATCACCCCCATTGAGGATGTTCAGGTGATGGAAGATTTATCATACGAGAAAATTCCTGTTGCTATCTAAGATTGGCAAGTTCATAAGTTACAGACCAAAGAAGTAGCTTCAGTTAAAGTACTTTGGCAGAATAATAATGTGGTATAAATTGCATGGGAAGACGAAGAAGATATAAAGTCTAGATACCCTCATTTGTTTCAGTCTTCAGGTTTACATCCACACTTGTGCGATACAATTCTTTCATTCCTATTCTATCTATCAAACTTGATCTATATATCCTATTTAGGTGACGTTGTTGAGACAAATATGGCAGGTGCAGCTCAGAATACAATAGGAAATAGCTAAGGTGAGTTATGGCTAACCCTTTTTTATTATTCCATATGTAGACGATCGTGCGGGGCCGATTTGATATCGTTATGTTATTATGTCACCCTGTGTGGCATTGGATTATATTTCGGCTGCTTGAAAGTTTTTGGATAATCTTATTTACAGAGGAAACTCTACCGAAATTTTTTAAAAATATTGAGAGTTGGAATATTATTCAACATTCGAGGATGAATGTTTTAAGGGGCGAAGGATGTTATGCCCCGTAGTTTAACTCACGAATGAGAGTGTATCTAGCCGACTTGAGTCCCAAGAATGTGAGATCATTTTTTAGAGTCTCGTATTCTATATAAGACTATTAAGGAATAATTACAGAAGGTTGGAAGTCAAGTGGGTAAAAGGAAACTTAACTCGACGAAGATTGATGAAGCTTAAGCGATATGCTAAGCATTTTGCATCGCAGATGCCATTCCGCCTCGCGGATCAGGTGCAGAACAAGGCTACCATTCCACCACTTGAACGCCGCCATAAGCGGTGGTATATGCAGCCGCACATGGGCATATGCACTTCATAACCAGCCGCATATGTGAGGCAGTGGTGATGGTCTATTTAAGCCAATTTTGGGACAGCCTCATTTTATTTCATTCACTGACCTCTTGATCTCCTAAACCTACCTAAACACTCTCTAAAGTATTCTCCATCGTTGAAGGACATCTCACGTGTCTAAGGTAATACCTCCCTTAGAAGATGAAGAGCACCTTGAAATCCCCTCTTGTTGGCTTAGCAAGTTGAGAGTTCCATTAAGATTGAGTTGGAGCTTGTTGTGGCGAACTACTTGACTGATTGAAGTAAGGTTTCTACAGCTCCTATTTGTTCTTTAGTTCCTCCTAGATTATCTTGATTCATTGGAAAAGATAACTTGTAAAGTATGGGAATATTGTAAGCATGATCTTGAAAAACCAATTCTTATAGTAGGAAGTTGTGTTGCCTTGTTTGTTTGGGTTGTTGGTTGAGATTATGTGTAGATACAAGTGTTGAATCTTGTTGGCTAAGTTGTGAAGTTAAGGAAAAAAGTTATGGAAGATGGTAGTGTTAATTTGAATGAGCATCCATGGTAGAGTAGCTCAAGAAATCCATGTACCTAAGTTGTTTGACGAAATGTTTAAACATATTTTCTTGTAAGATATGAATTTGATATTGATACAAATCCTTCGTACAATGTAGTTAATCGCCTGTAGCTCATGCATGGTTTTTTGGAGAGTAACTAGCTTCGTCGATAAGGTATGTGATGTATGTACGGAGGGGTGTTGGTGATTAAGTTGGTCGGGTCTTGGGTATATTCGGGTCGACCCAAAAATGGGACTCAAAATGGGCTGTCGAGTGGGGCATTGCTACCGGACATGGTGGTGTTTAGGTGGCTATTTTGGGTAGTTGTATCGGGAATTGGGTCAAGGCGTTTTATGGGGTTCTTGTAGACACATTGAAGGTTGTTTTAATAGTAGGTCTTTGGTGGTTGGATGATGGCAAGGTGACGGAACAGATTGAAACAGTGAGGTTATCAGTAAGGTGTGTTTTGTGGACTGTTTGTGGTTACCGGACTTCGACGTATATTTGTGCGTATTTTAGGTGAGGGACCTTTGTTGGAGGTGTTGGTGAAGTATTGTGGGATGCGGTGGTGGAAGGAATATGATGGTTTGGATGAGGAATGAAAATGAGATACTAGGTGCAATCTCAGGTACAATCCAAGCAAGGATGGTCGATATGTCAAGGATAGAGACACGAGGGTTTTAATGCCCGAGTCGACACCAAGATGAAGGTGACCAATTTCACAAGTACTTGATCAGGGTTTCTAAGTACAAGCCCGAATACAAACCATCTAAGGGTGGCCGGAAACCTTATGATAGACCCTAGGATTAGGCTAGGTTGGATCACACAAGTTCCAACGTTTGCTTGCACCGGGGGGGTTCTTTAAGCTTGGGCTTAGTTAAGTCACAAAGTCTTAACCAAACTTACACCAAAGGCAAACCTTAGCTTGGGTTTAACTAGGTCATATAGTCCTTGCTTCAAATTACACTAAGGGGTTTGGCTCACACAAGAACCAAAGGTCCTCCCGGAGAACCAACTAAGAATAAAAACCCCGGGTTGAGACACTTAGCAATGAGTAAAACTCAACTTTTATATATCATCAAACTCTCAATATTACAATGTCCTAAATGTCCTATTTATAGTAATACATGGACCTTTCTAGAAGGCAAACTAAAGGACACAAACTACTTGGATTTTCGGCCAAGTGTGGACAAGTGGGAAAGGATTTGGGTTAGCTTAGGGACCAAAAATGCATGCTTCCTAGACCACTCTTGTGTGTTGACTGAATGGGAAGGGGAATTCAACCACCCCTTGATATTCTCTAGGCCTTTCCTTTGTATATTCATTGTATAGCAATGCAAGAACTAGTTAGTTCATGAATCATTTCCTTGGAGCACGTGTGGAAGCTTCTTCATTTTGTAGTGCCTTGGTGAGTAGTTTCGGCCAACTCTTCACCTTCCCTAAGCCAATCTTGATGTATCCCAAGTATCCAAGTTCATGAACGATTTGTACCTTAGGAAACCACACTTTCTAGATGATTCCTCATCCTTGTCACCTTATCCATTCTTAGCCAAGTCACCTTTGGAGGAAGCTCTCGGCCTTGTCACCCTTTCTCTTACATGATGTATTGATTGTGTCCTAAGGGGAACTAGGGGTTATTACATAGCTTACATCATGTCCTAAAGTGAACTACAAGCTGAGCTAGGAATTAAAGATAAGCTAAAAAAACAAAATGGTCTTTGACAAAGACCAACATACAAAGCCGAAATAAACATGCTTCTTAAATCTTCACATGACCATTCCAACTCCACTCAATTTTCCAAGCCATTTTAAGCATATTATCATTGGATGAGCAACCATCTTTGGAACTACAAGCTTATCACCTTGAGGGTCAATTGGAACTTTAAGCTCACGGGGATTTTTACATCAGTATGTAGGGCTAAACTTTCTTCCTTGGCATGTTTTGATACAAACGTTTTCTTAAAGTAAATCTCCTTAAGATAAGTTCAAGATTGTTATTCCCTTCTTATCGAAGATTTTCATGTCTCTTGCTAATTCCTTATTATTGCACTTTCTGTATTTTATGTCTCTAAATAACTAGCTTAAGGGTTGAAGAACATAGCGACAATAACGATAGTTGGAGGATAACAATGATAAGTCACTTCGACTTTGATTTTGATGTCTCTTAAGCTTGGTCTTGCATTGCACTTATATATATGTATTTATTTTCTTACCGCGCCACTCTATAGTCAGTCGGGTAGGCACTTATATGTGCATATGACTGACCAACAGGTAATTTATTATGAGCATACCCCACAGAGGGAATTGATACAATATTACATGGCCCCATAGAGTGACTGGTTTTACTTACATGCATACATTCATGGTTATATAAGTTGTATGCCCTGAGCGGCTCATTTCTAAGTTTCAGGTTGACTCTATACTGATAACAGAATGGATACGGAAGACTTCAGAATTAGATGATTGAAAGAGGGAAGGATTGATTCTTGAGAAAGAAGAACACAAGTTCGAGTAGTTGATACTTGAAACCTTGTTTAAATAGTAAAGAAGAAGTTGAATCAATTAATAAGAATAAGAAGAAGAAGAATATGAGGGAGGGAATTCAAATAAGGAATCTTACCGTTGAAGAATCTGAGCTATGATTCAAAGTAGAACAAAAAGGATATAACCCAAAATAGAACATCAAAGGTCTCAACGAGCCACAAGGCTAATACTATTAAATAATATTCATCAAACTTTGTTATAATAAATAAATAAAACACCCCTTTAAATAGGAGCCAAGAAAGGGGCTTCCAACACTTGGTCAAACTTAAATAAATAAAGTGCAATTTCCTAGGTGCATAGAAGACTAAAAATCTGAAATTTCCTACGTGCATGGAAGAATAAAAATACTTTGATCAATGCAAGTTAACTTAGATTAAAACAACTCTTAAATGTTGATTCTAGAAACTATTTTGGGGTAGATTTGGGCTGCTATATTTTTCTCATTTTGGGGGCAGATTTGGGCTTCATTTCATCTCATCTTGGACTTTAATTCGGGCCTCCAAATAGGTGTAAAACTTGAGAAAAATATCTTGATTGAGCTGGAGCTCTTCTTCCATCACAAGACACTTTTTAATTGCTAATTCCAGCCTATTGAGCTTGTCTTGAAATTTGCTTGTTTGAAATCTTGTCATGGGTCTTCTTGGAACTTCCAAAGCTTCAGCCATGTCCTTTAGTGATATTGAGCTGCCATGGAAGTTATCATTCTCCCCCTCTTAAAGAATATACATCCTCAAATCTTGACATTGACTTGCAACCAACATGATAAGTAAGAAAACACAACAAGAATTTGGTAAAAATAACACAAGGTAGTGATCATGCAACCATTTAACCCACTTAGTTTTTATATGCAAAAACACTCCTTTTAAATATCCATTAATAATATCATCTAATAGAAAAATATCATTACCAACACAACCACTAAAAGTACAATTCATAAGCTCTCTAAAAAATAGAGGGTCATTACATAGCTCAAAAGCATATGAATACCAAGAAAACATACCATATTTGGTCTTTCTAAACAACTTAACCTCCCCATTGGATATACCATAGTCAAGATATGGGTCAAAAGCAATTTGTTTGAGAAGTGGCTTAGAATGAACCTGCAAAAAAGGGTCTTCAAAGTAAGATTAATATATTATGAAGTTAGCAACCTGTGAGAACTTATCCTTTTGCACGCTTGAACCACTAAATTTTTCATTTAGCTCAACTTCCTCAATATCTATGGCATCCAAAGCTTCATGAGACTAATTATCTTCATTGGGAACTTCATCATTTTTTCTTCCTTCACTGGTATTCCAAAGTGGACAAAATTGTACTTCAAACTCATGTTTAGTATCATCCCATTGTTGGTTATCATATACTTTAAAACCTTTACCAATAAGATTATCTTTTTCAAGTGAGGTGTCATCATCTACACAAGGCTCATCCTCAAATTTCTGCATGAGAGGAGATGTAAGACTAAAACAAGAAATAGTTAGTGGATTGACATATCAACAAGGTTCATCCTCTCTAAAGTTTCCTTGGATTTGTTCACTTAACTTATCTCATCTCTCACTTTCATCATATTGTGGCAGATTGTTCACATAAGAAGAATAGTAAAAAGGTCATGTTCACTCCAAATCTGAGTTATATCTCTACTTAAATATTAGACTTTGTCAAATTATGGTACAAGTTCAGCTTCATTTGCATCTACAAATAGATCATCAACAAGGTCATACCATATGAGATAATTAAGCTCAACTTTGTCTTCATCTTGATGTTGCTTTCATGGATCACCGACCTTTTCACCTTTCAAATCTTCTTTGAAGATAGATTCTCCCTTTATTTGTTGTTCCAACTCTTCAATGGGTTTTTCTTCAATAACCTTCACATTTGAAACATAAACACTAGAAAAAAGAGCGAGTTAATTAGTTAGAGCTTGAACAAGAATCTTTAACACTTATGCACTCTATCTCTTCTTTTTCCTCATCTCTCAAATGCACTGTTCACTCTCAATTTTACCTCTTGAGCTCATTTCATTCAATTCTATCCACTCATTTCTAATTCTTGATAACTCACTCTTTTCAATCATCACTTCCTCTCCTTTTCCCTCTCTAGATTTCTGAAGATGATCACCCTTGCTTCTCTCTTTCTTTTGTCTCTTTTTCTCACTTTTTTTATTTAAAACGGATCCAACTAACGAAGAAACACTTCGTTGATTTCCTTGAAAGAAATGCTACTTGAAGTATCATCAACACCCACATACTTGCCAAGAATTCCTCTTTTATCTTTTAGAGGACTTCTAACATCAACTGTGATTTTTGGTGTTCTACAAGCACTTGATGTGTCCCTTTGATCCTTCTTTTTATATGCCTTGTACTTTAACTCCACCTCATTAGATAAAGGATAGTTTGAAGATGTTCTTGTGGAATTACATTATTGCTTCCTTCTTTCATCCCACTCAGCATTTTCTTTCTTCATTGCTTTATAAAGTTTTTGTAACTCCTTGAAAAAGTCATCTTCATCTCTTATTTTAAATCTTTTATCTTCTTCCTTTCTTTTGGTATTCATGGATGTAGCTGTAACTTCTAAAGACCTGCAAATTACTTAATTACAAATAAAAAATTGTTAGAAGCAAAAGGACCTCACCAAAAGAATCACACCCTCACGTTTATCACTCAAGCAGTGGCTCTCAACACCCGTATTTCACACTATAAAGCTTTTACCCTTAAAGAATCTCACCATTCTTGCCTTTTACCGCTCAAGGGCTGCTCCTTGAAGTTCTTCCATGAACCAACAACTCAAACACATCAAAGTAAGTTTCAAAGCTTGGTTCAAGAGTGGAGTTTATGTCAAACAAAGAAAAGGACAGTAAAAACTATAACGGACTGGAAACAAATAAATATACAACGAAATTAAAGATAAATGCATGGAACAAATTGGTACAAAAAAATGACACACAAAATCACTATAACACGGTAAGTATGAACAAATACTTAACGTCTCTAGGAAGAGAATAAATAGAACAAAATATAGTGAATAAATTCTTTCAACAGAAGATCTAGAACATATCAAATGAGATTTTATCCAAAAGTGTTGCAATAACCTTTGCACTTCTCCAAATGACTTTTGAGATTCTTTATGACATTTTGGGATTTTTGATGAACAAGACTTGAATACAACTTCAAATCCCAATAAGTTTCGCAAAATAGCAACTAGAGAGAATATCCCAACACATTCAAGTCACAAAATTAGAAGATTGAGTACAAACATATCAAGAATAAATGAATAATACCACAAAGGTACTGTTCATGAACTATTCATTGAGCGGATTTAATTTTTTTAACTTTTTTTACCACAATTCACGCTACATTAACTTTTTTTTCCAGATATTTGTTTGATTTCTAGAGTCCAAATTAATAGATCGGGTGAATATAAGAATACACAACCATCCAAAGCTCTGATACCACATGAATAACAACACAGATACGAAAGACTTTAGAATTAGAAGATTGAAAGAGGGAAGGATTGATTCTAGAGAAAGAAGAACACAAGTTCAAGTAGTTGATACTTGAAACCTTGTTTAAATAATAAATAATGTGTTGAATCAATTAAGAAGAAGAAAAATAATAGGAGGGAGGGAGGGAGCTCAAACAAGGAATCTTACCGTTGAAGAATCTAAGCTATGGTTCAAAGTAGAACAAAAGGGTATAACCCAAAATAGAACCTCGAAGATCTCAACAAGGAAAAAGGCTAATAATATTAAATAATATTCATCAAACTTGGTTATAATGAAAAAGAAAATACCCCTTTATATAGGAGCCTAGAAAGAGGCTTCCAACACTTGGTCAAACTTAAATAAATAAAGTGCAATTTCCTAGGTGCATAGAAGACTAGAAACCTGAAATTTCCTAGGTGCATGGAAGAGTAAAAACACATGAACCAATGCAAGTCAACATAGATTAAAACAACTCGTAAATGTAGATTCTAGAAACTATTTTGGGGCAGATTTGGGATGCTGTATTTTTCTCCTTTTTGGGGCAGATTTGGACCTCATTCCATCTCATCTTGAACTTTAATGTAGACCTACAAATAGGTGTAAGACTTGAGAAAAATATCTTGATTAGGTTGGAGCTCTTCTTCCATCACAAGACACTTTTTAGTTGCTAATTACGGCCGATTGAGCTTGTCTTGAAATTTCCTTGTTTGAAATCTTGTCATGGGTCTTCATGGAACTTCCAAAGCTTCAGCCACGTCCTTTAGTGATGTTGAGCTGACATGGATGCTATCATATACCTTCTTCTATTATGTTGTATCTTTCTTTTATGTATTTACCTGCCTTACATAATTAGTATATTTTTCGTACTAATATCCCTTTTGGGCAATGTGTTCATGCCCGCAGGTACAAATAGACAAGGTGACTTACCTCCTCAGTAGGATACCTATTTCCAGCTATTAGTTGTCACACTCCTTTACTCTAGAGTCGATGTACATAGTCGATAGGTACTATTATGCATATATTTCTAGTATTTTAGTTATAGCGGGGCCTTGTTCCAACCAGTTGATGTATTATAGTACTCTTAGATGATTGTAGACTAGTGTATAGTGTATATACATTTTATTTGGCCTTGCCATCCTTTTTGTCAGTTGATGATACTCTTATTTCTACCATGTCGGCCTCAGTTATGTGTGTATTTTATTGTTGGGCCTCTTTTGCATGTAGGTTGTCATTATGTTCTTATCATGTTATTATTATTTAGAGGCCTTACGGCCCATGTTTCATGTAAAAGAGGTCAGGTGCTATAGTTGGTTCGCTTAGGCCTTCGAGTGCCAGGCGTTGGGCACATCCCCAAGGTTATGGTGTGACACGGGCCATGAGTGTGGTGCATAAATCCATTTAGGTTGGTATGATTTCTTATTATTTAGGCTCATATCCATTTATAGATTATTATGATTTGACTTATCATGCATTCATGATTCTACATCTCATCTCAATACTTGGAAAGGAAATGATAATGTTATTTTTGTATTGATTATGCTTTTGCATGGTGTACACATATCCATATCATTCATTCATATTACTATTATTGTAACTAATTAAACTATTAAGATATTGAAAAGTGGCTTGTAAGCCAGTTGATGGATATGGTACAAGGTAAGAGAGTGATGATTGATGATGATACTGCAGCCACAGAACTGGGATCCGATAGGAAATGTTTGATGCATATATGGCATCATGAGTCCCTCATGGGTTACGTAACACCTACTGCATGAGTGTGTGTATACCGGATACTTACGCCCATTGCATACATACATAGCATTTGCATTGCATTTCATTCATACTATTTGATGTTGTGTGTACTCGGTGATGAATGATGGTAGACTCTATGATCTTGTGACTCTTAGTAGAAAAAATACTGGTATTTGAGACTTATCCTTGATGTGAGATTGAACTGTAAGACTTGATGGGTCTTGATGCCCTGAACGAGGTTTAGGCTGATCTCAGTAATTTTACTTTGTCTTAACTCTAGTATATACTTGGAAATTGTGGTAAAACTTGTGAGTATTGATTATTCTTGTAATTTAATTAAGCTATTATGGTCGATCAACAATATTGCTAGGTACACGTGCTTTCCGTACTCACTCAACACTTGTTGCACTCTATGTGCAAGTATTGATCCGGACGCGAGCAGAGCTTAGACGCAGTTCTTGGATTGATGTGTTTAGAGTCCAGGGTGAGTTGCATATACTACCCCAACACTGGAACTCCTTCCTTTATCATTTACCTTCAGTTCATTATTTTCAGACAACATTTTGTATTTAAATCTCAGACTTGTATTCTAAGTTAGTAGCTTTGTACTCGTGACAACCAGATTTTGAGGTTTTTTTTTCAAGGATTATGTGTTAAGTACTAAGTCTTTGACAATACTTCTGTTGTTCTTTACTCCTTCCATATTTATATTATATATTTTTGTCTTGAATGTTAGTGGTTCGCCTACGAGTTAGGGTAGGTTCCCTCATGGCACAAATGAAATTTTGGGTCGTGACAACATCAAACCTAACTAATCGGAGAACGACACCTCCAACCATACAATGCCTCAAACGGTCATCTTAATTCTAGAATGATAACCGATCATTGCAAGCAAACTCTACCAAAGGAAAGAACCGATCCCAATGACAACCAAGGTCATCATACAAAGCCACAACATATCCCAAGGACCTACATAGTCCACTCGAGCTTACCATCCATCTGAGGGTT
The DNA here is from genome assembly GCA_029783415.1 of Anisodus acutangulus. Taxonomy (NCBI): domain Eukaryota; kingdom Viridiplantae; phylum Streptophyta; class Magnoliopsida; order Solanales; family Solanaceae; genus Anisodus; species Anisodus acutangulus. The sequence goes on from CM056501.1 coordinate 12,957,958, forward strand.
GGATTTTATACTAAGCCCCACCCGAGTACCCAACTCCTTCTACAAAGACCTCCAAAAGTGGGATGTAAACTGCATGCCACTATCTAAATGATAGAAATCGCCACCCCATGTAGGTGAATTGTCTTCTCGATGTAGATTCTGGTCAACTTCTTCGAATTATAAATAGTTTGAACCGGAACAACGTGAGCCGACTTTTTCAACTGATCCATAATCACCCAAATAGCATCAAACTTTCCCAAGGTCCATGGTAATCCTACCAAAAATTCCATAGCAACTCGCTTGCTCATTTAATCCGCCAAATCTTCCTTAAACTTATCCCAATGGTGTGATCCTTACAAATTTGATATGGGTCTTTGAAGTACATGATTTTTATTATAACCATAACTCTTAATGCATTTGATTGATTCCACAATTATCATGATAGTCGATACGATCCTTTAGTTGAAGTTGCAACCCATTGCCCAACTTGTACCAGTAAAGTACCCTGATTCTACTTATCTTTCTTTGACACCTTTCAAAGCTGTCTTTGGTACAAGGAATCTATAGAAAATATGTCAACAAACACCGCAAGTCTAATTCACGACTCCCTCAGATTAGAAAAGAATTTGTGCTTGTGCTGAGCCAATTCCAAACATTCCCAGTCAAAACTAACTTATCCAAGGTTGTTTGCTCAAATTTCAAATCCCTTAATTTTATTTCGATGAGCTAAAACTACTGAGTCAATTCTCATCATCCAATATATCTTACTCATTCAAATAACATACTATGCGTATCATTCTAGTGATTATCTTATTGTGCCAAATCCATAAAAACCAACAAATCACCCAAAGACTTTCCATATCAAGCTGCTAAGAAACGTCACCAAGTATCCTTGTAGACCATTAGAATTTGCCCGTATAACAGTCATCAACAAAATATTATCAAATCTCCTTATAAACTCTAATAACGCTCGATAAACCTGCCATACCTTTTATTCTATACTGAAATCCATCAATTCTTTAGAAATGAATATCGATAAATCTTTCCGGTAAAATAACCGCAAGCCACCCACCTTTAAATGAACATACATGACCTGATTAAAATGCACCATTCCCTGAATGTTACCAATAATTACTCGAACTATTTCAAAATATTTATATAAGTCTTCCATAAGTCTTTAATGACCCATTTTAATATGTTGCTCTTTAATACTCAACCACGTGTTGTCGTTCCCAACCTCAAAAGCTGAAATTTTCCCAAGTCGTGAATCGAGTATTGATAAACTATATAATACGACTTTAAATCTTCACGGAATATAATTACATCGAACTCTCCTCCTTGTACTTTTACTAAACTCATTCATTACCTCGAACACACCAACGTAAGGCCTATGGTCCCATATTCACCCTTCACAACCATCAAAACTCTGAGTGCAATACCTTATTAAACCTTTAGCAATCCAAAACTATCAAATCCTACAAATCCATGTGCCTACCACACACAAATACTCTCAAGTAATTTCCATTTGAAACACTCAACCATAATATCTAACCATCACTTCGACATAATCTATTACTATGGACATAGTCTTACTTCAAAATTTTGACTTCAACTTAGAGATTTCTTCTTATCAATAAATTCTACCTTGTCCATTCAAGGATACCATGAATTTACCCATCTTGGTATTGCACAAGTTACCTCCTAATCAATCTTCAATCACAAATTCCCATTGGCACTTTCCATTCACTTAGTTGAATTGTTCATAGACTTTCTTCCTCAATCATACTTATCACTTTTACACCTAATCTAAATAATAAAACATAATGTCACCATAACCCATACATGATTCAAGTAGTCATACTGCTTTAAATTCAAGTCTTACGAACCTCAATCTTCCAAAATGTATAGTAAGATGCCTTTATCTTAGTTCTCCAGTTTCCATATTTTGTTCAAAATCACTTTTATAATCATCAATCGAAAATCACTCAAACCCACACGTGGGGTGAATCGAAATACCATACCTCCTTTAAAATAGCTAAGTCAATCATGGAGGTAGTGGTAAAACCACGATCTTGAGAGTCTGAAAGTTTCCCTTGCTTCACTCGAACCTTAAAACTAAACATTCCTTTAAGCCAAAGGCATCATATATACAATATCTACATTTTTTCTACAAATTAGATGTGACAACTGATAACTCTTCAAGTAATTAAACCATCACACTCGTTCATCACTAGAGCTATTTCTATTAGTCGGTCACTGTTTATCCCAGAAGCCTACAATGCAGTCAAAATTACCGATCAATTTATGTTTCCTTAGCATTCACTTCATAAACAGAGTAGTCTTACAAAATCAACAAGCTCATAAGTCAAAATGACTCCTTCTTATTACCATACCCCGATATATCAAGTAAACCTTCAAATATAACCTTTGCTAAAAGACTATTCCCACAAGGTTCAATCATTCATAGTAACTTTTGCCTGACGAGCACATCCACCACATGTTTTCATCCTATAACTAAAAATGATCCATTTGAATTCATTTCATTCTCTCACCGGAATGGCAAACCCTAGAAAAGAGTTCACATCCACTATAGCTTCGTTACATCCATATTCCATTAAGTAACTGAAGAATCTTCACACGCACCCTAATACAAAGTCCTACTTCCTCATACCTTATCACAAAAGGTCATCTTCCGAGTTTATATGATTTCCAAACTTCTCTTCATAGCTTGATCAACTATTCCTTTTGTCTAATCAAGTGAATTATCCAAGTTTCCCTTTGTCTTTAGAATATTAGTACATGTCACATCTCATTGCATCTCGAGAATTTTTATGTTATGTTGAAACCTCTCAAGCGTAGTCTTCAAAGGCACAACCCTCATCACCTGGTTAATTCGCTAACCGTTCCATTTAGAATTGCCAAATCTCTTCTCATCACTTGCTATACTATAAATGCACTTCCTCAACTTCCGAGCCACTATATGCTAAAACTTGGTTATCATATAGTCGTTTGCACCATTACTCCTATTTTTTAGGGATATTGCCGAGCTAGAGAGTCTAAATCTGGTCATGCATCTTCATCACGGTGACACATCTCTATGCATGCCATGCGACGTCACATCCAACTACTCATATGCGAACTTGAGGACGTATCCTCACCATCAGTGAGAGATTAAAACAAAGAAATTTAGATCTTAAATCGAATCACATACGCACGATGAGGATTGAAAGAGTGGAATTTTGCTATGTGTCCCATAGCCTGTCGAAGATAAGTACAGACTTTTCCATACCAATCAGCAATACTCTACTAGATATTGTTCTTGTACTTGTGAGAGCGGTGAACCTAACGCACTGATACTAATTTTTCAAGACCCAAAATCTAGGGTCATGATGGCACTAACTCTCACGAGTTGGTAAGTCAATCATTACCCAAAAACAATAAAGTAAATGCAGAAAAATAATAAGGAAAACTACTTTTAAGTCTTTAATAGTATCCATAGAATAGCCAAAATACTAAGTATGAAATCCCCAAAAATCGGGTGTCACAATACAAGAACCAACTAATGAGTAGTACAAGTTTGCGAATGCATATGTCCCGAAAATACATATAAGATGTCTGAATAAAAGGACAAACTGTAAATGATAAGAAGAATATCCAGTGACATAGATCTCTAGTGTCTCATCCTGAATCATCTAGGAACATGTACTCAATGGGTAGAGTGAATGTGTGCCTCACTGGTAGGTAACAAACCTGCACACAAGAAAGGGTGCAGCATGTGTAGCATTAGTATGAGGAAACGTGTATACTCAACAGCATTGTCGACCGACCCTATCCTAAATGGAGAAGAGGGTTGTTGTACCGAGTGCTACTACTAAACCAACTACCAAATAATCCATCATAATAACCATGTTGCAAATATGCTCATTTATGGAGTTCAACCGTAGGTTGTAGCATCTAGTCCCTTAATCAAATCAGGTAATCACGTAATCTAATCATAGGGATACAATCAATAGTTTAAGCACCAATTAAGAATTTTAATTTAAATGATATAAAATGCAATGAACACTATGAAAGGTCTTTCTTTTTCACTACCAGTATGCACACGTTAAAACATTAACGAATCGTGACCCATGGGGGACTCGCAAGGTCCATGTACCACTTAGGATTACACAATACCTAACTATAACCACACAATAGGATCACACAATACATGTTTCTAACCACACACCTCTTATACTCGTCTCTTGTCGCTCAGGTTCATACAGTAGGAAACATGAATATGATATGTACAACAACAAGAAACAAGGATATGCAATAAAGATTCTAACTTTAGTCAATTGTACAATTAAGACTCGATCTTTAGATTCTTTACCACTTTTAATCGAGTATAAAGGGATGATGGGGACACATAGTCACAGATCACACAGACATGTAACAATATTGTGGAAAGTACGGGCTTCATACCCCAATAACGGATCAAAATGATCATACTGTTCTATCATCTTGTGCTCAATACATGGCATTCACTAAGTAATTTAAATCACAAGTACCCATAACATATCACTAGTACCTAATACAAGTGCTCGTCATTTCACGAGTATCGGAACCCCTTTAATATCCTCATTACCCCTTCTGAATTAGTTCATTAGACCAACCATAATGCTTATGATAAGGTACAATATCTCAACTTACCTAGATTAGGAACTCCACATTTACAATAGAGCTTTGCCCTTTCGCAAAGCCTCTGAAATGTGCCAATTTATTCAAATATAGGTTATGCGTTAACACACGAGTCTAATGATACACATATTACTACAATAATCCTTCAAACCCAACAAGTTACCCAAAAATAGGATCCAAAGCCTCGAAGGGCAAAAGGGAAAATTTATTCAAAAATTACTTTACCCAACCTTTGTAGAGCCTAGATATTAAATATCATCAAAATTTAACCTCAAAATCATGCTCAATTGAAGAAATGTTTACTTTACCAAATATGCATTTTGACCATAAAACATGATACTAACTCACTCGCTCACTAGGAATCTTCATACGAGGTCATCTTGACCAAATGTTTGACCAATAAACAATTTTAAACTCTTAAGGCTATAATTTTTACCAAACGCCTAAAATGCTCCAGAGTACCTCAGGAATCGAACCAAGAACTCAACTAGACATATTCAACATTCCAAACTTGATGGAATCAATGAAACTTCAAAAAATACTCAAATGCCCTCAATGTTGACTGTAATCAACTAAAGCATATTTCTTAACTTAAGACTTTCCAATTTTCACAAACTTACCCAAAACTCACTCAAATCACTCGCGACACATTCCAATAGTCCACCTTAGCCACAAATTATGTTTTGGAGTTGTTGAATTAGCTAAATCTGATTCTAGATGCATTTACTCAAAAGTCAACTCCTAGTCAAACTTTCCAAACATGAAACTTACAAAACACAAAACTTAGATTTTCATTTGTTATTCTCATCTGAATGCCTCATAAATCACACCACCATTACCCTCAAGTCATAAACATCAATAAAAAGCTAATGGAGCCAACGAATTTATAAACCGGGTCTTATTTCTTCTCGTGACCATCTTTTCACCATCAATAGGTATATTAAATGCTAGAACATACTTAATTGTCAAAACACCAACCAAACGAACTCTAAAATTTGCTCCTTCAATTTCTAAAGGTTATAAATAATATTTCAAATCTAACAGAATCTTCAAATTGCCAATCTGAGTATGTTTTCCCAAAACAAACAATTTATTCATATAATTGAATGTCAAAATTTCCTAAGTGAAACTTTCTCTCAAAGTGAATCAAATGATATCTATTTGACTTCAAATTCGGAAAGCAAGTCAAAATAATTATTACAGAGCTTCTGGAATAGACAACATGCAAAATAGAGCATCGGTTCTCAAAATGACTGACCGGATCGTTAAAAAATCATACTTATCAAATATTTACTAAATAATGTTTCACTTTAAAAGAAAATACTATTTCAATGCAATATATAATAGTTTTAATATTCGTCAAACTTATGAGATACTTACATCTATAACCTCATGTACGACCTTAATCCCTTCCAACCCATATAGTTTTACTATGACATATCCTAACTCTGAGGTACCGGGTGTTACAAATAAATTCTCCTCGGAGGCCAGACACAAAGATCGAATTCCCCAGTTTGGAGGAGGTGATCCCAAAGGATGGATTTTGAAAGTAGAAAAATATTGTTGCTCCTATCAAACTCCAGATAAACATAATGTTGACAATGTAGCACTGTATTTAGAGGGTGATGCTCTTGATCTATTCTCTTGGATTAATCATGAGTAAACCTTGTTATACTGGGAAGATCTTATTAAAACACTGGAAGAAAACTATGGTACTGCAAAGTTCCAAAATTCGTACAAGCATCTTTGTAGCATTATTCTGTAAAGGAGTATCATCAAAATATTGCAAAACATTCATTTAGAGTCACATACTGGCCAGATCATGAGAATCATTTTTAAGGCTATGAGTTTGACACTTGAATTTGAAAATAAATTAGGCCTAATTTGCAACACTAGAGGGCCCAATTGGACCCCAGCTAGAAATACACTATACAAAACACATTGCAATCTATTAAAAACACCCAGAACAATGCTACTTCTTCCTCTGCACATCAAAATTCATGCAGCAATATTTCTTCCAACCTAGCTGCATCCCAACCTCTTCAAATGCGAATATGGGATATTAAGAAGAGAAATCTCATGGAACAGGGACTTTAATATCATTGCCATGATAAATTCACACTTGATCATAGATGAAAATCTACTAAAATATCTTTCTTGGAGCTTACATGAGTAGATCAATTTGAAGACTCTGATGAGCAATAGCAGTGGGATATGCTCATGAAACTGACATTGCTGAAATTTCTTTCCTTACCATTTTAGGACAGTATGTTAGTTCTACGATGAAGCTCCAGGGTGAAATCAATATTTGACGAGTCTTAATACTTGTGGATAGTTGTTCCACACAAATATTTATGGTTGAATCCATTGTAGAATAGCATAAACTCCCTGTAGAGATAGTAAAAACATTTAGAGTGTAAATAGGTAAGGGGACATCATATGCTGCAACAAAGTTTGCTTGAATATTGATCACTATCACTCATGATTATTGTCATATTGCAATTGGAGGGGTTGATTTGGTTATTGGTATCAAATTCTTGCTTCTCCCAATACTATTCAAGCTAACATAAATGATATATTCATAATTTTCAATTGGCAAGGAAAATGATACAAATTGCAATGGGTGTGTTACACCTCATACTTTCATATTAGAATGCATAGTATGTGAATCAATATGATATGGAGAGGTTAAGGGATTTTACAAAGATAATGATAGGTTAAAATATGGAACGTAACTTGTTACAACCCGTAATTTTGGGGTAAAAATAGGGGTGCTTAATTTACTAAGGAGGTTTCATTTTAAGGTATTTGAATCATATAATATTTGTATGATAAGTTTTGAAGTCAATCAAGTTGTAAAACAAAAGTTGGAAAATGTTATCGCAAGTTACGTTCATAATTTTACTGAAATTTAGGTCTAATGTCACAAAGCTTTTCTCCTAATATACTGGGAATTATGGGGTGGTCCACACACCAAACTAAACTTCTACGAGTCCTGTTTCTGACGCATTAAACCATTTGTCAATAACGACTTTCTTGATCGCCTCATTCGGGTGTTGATGTGGCTAAAGTCTCTCCGATGGTAGCGTATATTACGCTCGAGTTCTCTCGAGCCTCCTGTTGTACCAATGTCTCTATTTTAGGGTTTAAGGAATAAGGTAATGAAATTCCAGTATGGACTTTTATTGTTGTTACGACAGGCGGAGAGCAGTGCCCTATTGGTCTAATTCCTGCTTCCCCTTGGTATCGAAAAAGGGGCTAGTAAGCGCTTCCCGAATAGATTCCTTTATCTTCCCCGGACAACGAACAAAGGGAACCCTGGCTTCACTTGTCCTAGTAAGACCACCCCTCTATAAGCTTTCCCTATCGCTCTAATGAACCTTTTTCCGCCTATTCTCTAGAGTTCAAGAACAGATTATTGCCTATCCCTTATTTGTTTATGTTGTCCGTTTTCCGCTAAAGGCATCATGAAAAGCACCTATATTGTAATACGTAAGAGGAAGGATGACTAAGTAACTATGCTACTATTGGCACCCCAAACTAAAAACTACAACTGGAAATCCAACTTTAGGTGGTCATTATGATCAGAAACTCACTCTCTGGAGAATTTTATTGACCTCACATATTAATATGGAGAATCTAGTTAGCACCCATATTGTTGAATAAAAGAACAAAGACTTGACTTGACAGTATTCACGAGCAGATGACAAGCATGAGTGAAGAAGGGTCTTATGTTACCATTTTTTGTGGTAAAGAAGATGTTCTTGTTCTTCCATTCCCTAAACCCACTTCAGCTTTCAAGATTGGGTTGGTGTTCCGATAGGCTAGAGGTGTAAGCACCGCGAGGTGTGAAGCCAGATCGTACTAAAGACAATGAATAAATTTCGAAATGATAGATTTCCAAAAAAGAAGTAAAAGAAGAATGAAAGACAATCCTATATTGACAAAGATGAGCTTTTTCACGAAGAATGCTTCGCGCCCAACCACTTGTATGTCAATCAGAAAGAAGCAGCTGCAAATTCTATCAGTGGTTCTTCCTTCCTAAACCATCTATCTATAATAGTTGCTTGATTCGCCCCCATATTTAATAGGACTGGACTAAGTTCAGGTAGATCTCTATCCCATTTCACGGATGCATCGCATTGAGAATTGACTCATCGGATTAACCACTTAGACGGAGAGTTCCCCGTATTCCATTTCATTGGTAACTGAAATAGATCTAAACGGATTGCGCGGTACCCCGGACCAAAGAAATTTCAAAATGAATTGAAAAGAATATCAATATAAGGCCTAGATATAACCTGTGCAGAGCAAGCCTACACTGGCCTGCAACTACTTTCTCATTGGCTCCATTAGGGTTCGTAGTCTCATCCTGAAAAGGTTTTTTTCTTTCTTCGGATATACTCTCAACTTTCCCTGCTATCCTATAAATAGGTCAGTCAATATCAGTAGTGGAGGAAGAAGAGTAGTACCCTTTTTTCAGTTAGTCAACATATTTTAATAATTTAACTAGTTGTCTTCTTGCCTAAAAAAAGGAGTCAACCCAACATGGGCAATGATAGACAGACCAAAGATTTACACAGTCCTTGTGTGCTTGCTTTGTACATCGACACAGCAAAATTCGATGCTGCTCGGCGTACTAGCCCTATAACGGAGCTCTTAGTATAAAACCCAACCACACTCTCTTAGTATAAAGCGGAGCAGGACCGTTGGCCTGATCTAACTCCCCACCCAACCACCCTGGCGTATGTTTCTGAATCAACTGCATCGTATGCTGCTATAGGTCTTGCCAACTACCCTGGAAATGAAAAAGAAACTCTATCCTCAACCCTTCCAATCCTTAGTTCATGGTGGCAACTTCACCCCGTGCATCCTTTAGTTGTGAGCCCCGCCTAGAGGGAGGCACTAAGGGAAGGGCGTAGCGTTAAATCTGCCTCGCCTTGAAGACGTTTGGAACCCTTTTGTTGAGCACCAATTGGAAATACAATCTAACTTCTAAAATGGAAGTGAGCACAGGTGACATGACCCTGCTTTCCCGAATCCCTCTCCCCACGAGCAGAACACCAGAGATGCACAACACGTGGGTCGTGTCTAACAAACGACCACTTTTGATTCTTCACTTCAAGGAGTAGAGTCGCTGCCCAACCCTACCTATATAAAAGAAAAAGAATCGATCACTAGGTCCCGAGCAATTCTACCTTCTTTCCATTAATCAACGCTCATGCTCTATTTCTCCCACTCTTTTAAAGTTTTCTTAGCTGTGGAAGCAGCAACCGGTCTGTTGGAAAGTTCCTGCATAAGTTGTCGGATCCTTAAAAAAAAGCTTTTCTGGGGATGCGCTGTTCAAGTCCAGTTTCCTTATTGTCCCTTCCAAGTCATCCCTTCCAACTTCCCTATTTCCAAAGGAAGAAAGAAAGGTCGAAAGCTCTCTTTCAAGAGCCTCTTTTGTTGGGCTCGGGGCCCCAATCACAAGGCTAGATCCAGAACCCCCATAGCCTGTTCAGCATGAAGAATGGCTGGCGGAGCATCAGGATTTCCTTGATCCATTCTCAAGATCTCAGGCCCCCTACCAACTCGCTCTCGGTGACAGGCACTACCTCGTTTGGGCTGGAAATAATATAACTGTCCATAAAACAAATCATTGCTGTGTTTTCTGTCTCGTTAAATAAAATGCAAATGAAATGACTTACTAGCCACAGTATATCCCCGACACAACCTACATTCACAAACGATAGTTGTTTAGAAATTGAAAAATAAATGGAGACTCAAATGTAAAGATACGTATTATGTGCAGTTTTGGGATTCAACTAGAATCTATTATATAATAATTGGGATCATAGAGCCAAAAAATGACAAATCAAAAAAGACAAAGGAAAAAGAATAGAATCTCACTAATTTTCAGGTAAGATTTACTTAGCTCGCTCCTTGCTCGCGGAGCGGCATACCAATAAAAAGAAAAGCGTTATCGAATTGGAATCGATGACTTAAGCCTCTTTCTTAAGGGCCTTTAAATACCGACCATTATCGAACTCTTCTTATGCTTTTTTTCACTGGGCTTGGACTATGTCTCCCAAACAATCTCAGTACATATGGCGCAAGACGATTCCACATATCGAGGTCGAAATGGGATCGGGTGTTTTCACATCTTACCATAGTGCCCGGTTTGTCTTGATGTCCGATTGATGAACAAGAAGGAAAATGGAACAATTAGATTTTGGACTTGACCCCGGCTATGTGTCCTTTGGATCCTTCGCCCGCCCGCCACCAGTGGAAGCAGGCGGCCCCCTATGTAGGAAAGTTGGGGGAAGAGTGCATTTCTATCGTGAAAGATTCAATCCAGCCACAGGTTCCCCTACGGCTACCTTGTTACGACTTCACCCCAGTCGAAGACCCCACCGTGGTATGCGCCAATAAGACCACCAAAGGCCTTTGTGGCACTAGTGTGCCACAGAAATCATGGGTGATCATTGGTCCGATGCTTCGGGCGAAACCAATTCCCAGGGTGTGACGGGCGGTGTGTACAGGTCCCGGGTACATATTCACCGCGGCATGCTAATCCGCGATTACTAGCGATTCCAACTTCATGTTCCCGAGTTGCAGAGAATAATCCGAACTGAGGCAATCTTTCTGGATTCGCTCCGCCTTACAGCCACCATAGCAACAAGAGTAAGTTTAGAAACTACGTATGGAGAACTACTTCCCTGCCCCTTCACCAAAGCAAAATCCTTTCTTGGAAAAAATGGGTCAGCCATTAGAATAACTAAAGGGGAAGGTACTTTAGCCGATTGGACTATCAATCTGGTTCTGGAGTACCCATGATAAGGTGCGTGTAAGGCAGCAAAGCGAGCTGGGGTTTAGTCCTCAATGGATAATGGATATGAGGCGTGGAAAGCTGTCTGTTAATAAGAAGAAGTCATCTCTTTATCTTAAGAAATTCTTTAATAAATGAAATTCAAGATTGATCGTTTGTCCGTAGTCAATTCCTTAATTACCACCTGCGGATAAGAAAAGATCAGATGCAAGCTTTGATCTGAGAGTCTGACGGACTTAGACCGGTGTCAAGGGATATGGTTCCGCTCTTTATCTTTAAAGAAAAAAGTTCTTCCCCGAGCCGTCGATAGACCAGTGAAAGCCTTTCGTCCATAGCATCTAACTGAGCTGACCCGCCTTAGTTTCCCAGATCCACTCATTGACTTAAGCACTTAGTACAACATATTACATACTTGAAGCTAACAAGGGAAGTCGCCTTCTATTCGGGCGAAGGAAGATTCATCCATTCGATCTCGCCTGAATAAGAGCAAAAAGAAGAAGCGGGAGGATAATTCTTTGCGCTTGAGTCCTTTACAAAAGATATTCACCC